>SJYB01003789.1:0-11774 GCA_006408585.1 Antidorcas marsupialis | reverse complement strand
TATGTGAGACAACAAAAGTGACACCGAGGTATAGAATGGACTTTTGGACTCTGGGGGAGGGGGAAAGGGTGGGATGGTTTGGGAGAATGGCATTGAAACATGTATACTATCTTGCAAGAAACGAAGCGTTAGTCTATGTTCAATGCAGGATGCAGGATGCATGGGGCTGGTGCACAGGATGATTCAGGTAGATGGTGAGGGGTGGGAGGTGGGAGGGGGCTACGGCATTGGGAGATTGTGATCACCTGTAGATGATTCATGTCAATGTATGGCAAAACAAATACAGTATTGTAATAAAAAATAAATAAATAAATAAATAAATTAAATAAATAAATAAAATTTTTGCATCTTTAACCCCTTATCCAACAATCTGAAATCCAAATAACTCCAAAATTCACACATGGGATTTTGCTATTGGATTTTGCAATTCCTTTGCTATTCATTCGATGATAAAATTTGCCCTAGGTTCATTTAGTAGAAAACCAATCTTAATCTTTACATGAGGCTTAATCTTTACATATCTTACTCAATGTGAATATCAATACATTCCACTGGAGAAATCACTATTTGATTATAAGACCCCTGTGGGGTATTATGTAATATATAGTATAAGCACATATAATATAGTGTAAGTATATTTTATAACTTCAATATCTAAAATAGTCTGAATTTTAAAACACCTGTCCTCAAAGTTGTCGGAAAAAATCATGGATATGTATGTTTTTATTATTTACTCAATAATATAGAATGTTCTACTTTTGTGAAACAAGTTATAAACCACAATTGTGATGAGAACACGATGCAATTCATTTCAGATCAAAGCCAAATGGCACATATACCCTTCATGACAAAGTGGTATGTTTTATAATGATTTACATGGAGTTAGTGAGACATGACTAACAATGAATCAGAGACCATTAGGAAACTTTCTATATCACCACAAGTAATTTCTTATCTGTGAGTTTCACACCCTTATCCACAGTACTGAAACAAAGATTTCCTGGTTCCTGCTTCTCCAGCAGTCTCTTCTTATTTAATGCTGTGGTTTTGTGCACACATTGTTGAGAGGCAGATTTGCTCTCTGATCCTTACTGAAGAAGTCACCATGGTATTTTGACTACTATTTCTCTGCTGCTGAACTAGTACATTTCAAACTTGAACTTCTCTCATGAACCTCCATCTATTCATCTCCAACTCCCTGTTGTGCATTTACACCTGGGTATGCTGCCATCACTACACTTACCTGGAAAGGAATTCATCACCTTTCTTCCTGCTCTAGCTCACCTGTTTCTATAAACCATGCTATCACAGCCCAGAAAAAAAACTCTTAACCGAAACCACTCTTATACCCACTCACATCAAATCCATCCATCCATCACACATTTCACTGGTAATATTTAAGCTTTTCACATCCATCTTCTCCTCTCTTTCCTTATCAGTATCTCTCTAGTTCTAAGCTGTTATTTACAAAAATATAGTAACACCACTGCTTTCAGTTTCTTTCTGTGCCAATCTACCCATATGAACTATTAAAATACTTTTTTTCAAAAACACAACTTAAATAGCTTCCTACCAAAAATCATTAAATGTTTCCCCTTATCATAATCGAATAGAAACATTTCTATCTGGAAGTCAAATCTTTCTATAGCTTGACACTAATGGTTTTTCCAAACATACCATCTACTCTTCACCAGTTCATACATTGACCAAATCTAGTGTCTTTTTACTGCTCCCTGAAACATACCTTTGGCTTCCCTTCTGAGTATTTTCTTATACTGTTTTACACAAAGATGATGTTTCACCCCCAACTGGTAGATCTTTCCAAGTTCAACTTGAACCTGAGTTCTACCACCTTTATGAAGTCTTTCTTACAACTACGCTAAATCTCTAATATCTTACATGTTATGTCAGGTCTATGTACTCTAACAGACAACAGTGTTCTATGTGTATTTTTCTTGCCAATAGGAATGGAATCTTCTTGAGGAAGAGTACTATGTTTTCTTCTGTAACGTCTGTTAAAGGACTTAACATGATGTGAAGTTGTAAGTTGTGCTCAGTAATTGCAATTCACTGACAAGGCAAAATAAAGGTTGAAATCCTATCAGAAATGTAGTGAAGTAGAGGAGTCAAAAATATGTAACCATTTAAACAACTAATGTTTATTTGTTTAAAGTCTTCAAAAGGTGAAAGTGTTTAAAACTTCTCTAAGAGGGAAGAAAAACATTCTCTAGTATTATTGAAATAAGTTGATAAAACTTCTGTAAGCTAAGATAACTGGGATCTTTGACTTTTTATAATATAATTCAAATAATATTTTAACTTTTTTCCTGAATAGCTGATCCATTTAAATCCAAGCAAATTTTAAAGGCATAAAGTATAGACATGTCTTTCATGTTTTTCTTCCACAACTCAAGCTCTTTGAACATTCATAACATGCCCCTTTGAATGTCTTATCTGCGTACAAGATCCACATAAATAATGCTTCATGGTTTTGTCCAACTCTGTTGGAAGAAACCGCTTGAACCTCCTTATCATAGGAGCTTAACAATGAAGGTTAATGGGGCTTCTCTTATCTCGGTAAGGATATCTCAGTTAGGCAGCTGGCCCAAATCAGGCACGTTCATGTTGAAAGGCTACTAATTGAACATAAAGCAGCCTTTTCCTACTCTAAATAAATCAAAAATATTCACTCGCTAAAACATTATTCGTTCTTTAATTATTTTACTGAGATTTTCTCTTGAGAACAGCCACTGACTGGAAGTATAGAAAAGCGTCAACTGTGAAAATGCCCTAAGAATCATAACAGTAATACAAAAATTATTATATTTTAATGTGTCTTTTTCACATTCAGTGTTATCCATATCTCATTCAATTGTCTTAGTAGCTCTGTAATATAAACTGATTTATTAATATCTTTTTTAATAATGAAAATAAGAATCAGAGAGAATAATAGACCCACTTAAGGTGTATATTTACCAACCAATTTCCAAGCATTCCAAGACTTCACAAGATACCAGCTAAAGGAAAAGAAACAAACAAAACAACAACAACAAAAACAATCTATCATGGCCTTTTCTTTTCATATATGATAGAACGTGAATCAAGAGAAGTTCTAGATGCACAAGCTGGATTTAGAAACAGCAAAGGAACCAGAGGTCAAATTGCCAACATCTGTTGGCTCATAGAAAAAACAAGAGAGTTCCAGAAAAACTGCTTCATTGACTACACTAAAGCTTTGGATTGTGTGGATCATAAAAACCATGGAAAATTCTTAAAGATACCAGACCACCTTATCTGCCTCCGGAGAAACTTGTATGCAGGTCAAGAAGCAACAGTTAGAACCAGACAGAGAACAAGAGACTAGCTCCAAATTAAGAAAGGGGTACATCAAGCCTATATATTGTCACTCTGCTTATTTAACTTCTATGCAGAGTACATCATGCAAAATGATGGGCTGGATGAAGCACAAGCTGGAATCAAGATTGCCAGGAGAAATATCAATAAACCCAAAATGCAGATGACATCACCCTAATGGCAGAAAGCAAAGAGGAACTGAAGTAAAAACACTGGCTTAAACTCAATATTCAAAAAACTAAGATCATGGCATCTGGCCTCATCACTTCATGGTAAATAGATGGCGATACAACAAAAACAGTGACAGACTTTATTTTCTCAGGCTCCAAAATCACTCAGATGGTGACTGCAGCCATGAAATTAAAAGATGCTTGCTCCTTGGAAGAAAAACTATGACAAACCTAGATAGCATATTAAAAAGCAGAGACATTACTTTGCCAACAAAGGTCCATCTAGTGAAAGCTATGGTTTTTCCAGTGGTCACATATGGATGTGAGAGTTGAACCATACAGAAGGCTGAGTGCTGAAGAACGGATGCTTTTGAACTGTGGTGTTGGAGAAGACCCTTGAGAGTCCCTTGGACTGCAAGGAGATCCAACCAGTCCATCCTAATGGAAATCAACCCTGAGTATTTATTGGAATGACATGCTGAAGCTGAAGCTCCAATACTTTGGCCACTTGATATGAAACACCAACTCACTGGAAAAGGCCCTGATGCTGGGAAAGACTGAAGGCAGGAGGAGAAGGGGACAACAGAAGACAAGATGGTCGGATGGCATCACTAACTCAATGGGCATGAGTCTGAGCAAGTTCCGGGAGACAGTGAAGGACAAGGGAGACTGGCGTGCTGCAGTCCACAGGGCTGCAAAGAGGTGGACATGACTGAACAACTGACAGCAACAATGACCTCTTTCACAAAATGTGGCTCCTCATGACTGCTGAGTATGCCGTGATTATCCTAGAATCCTAGGATGTCCTAGAATAAAACTGAATGTCTTAATCTCCATCTGACAACAAAGTTGCTTTCATATACAAATTCCATTCATCTTTAAAATCCAGCCCTCTAACTTCTTTCATACAGTTTTCACAGAAGAGTCCAGATTGTTAAGATTTACTGAAACTTCATTTGGGCTTACAATTAAGTTCTTTACATACTTTATCTCATTTATTTAGCAAAAACTATGAGAATCTCATTTTCACTTTAACAGATGAGGAAGCAGGCTAAAGGATATCATAATTTGGCCAAGGAAACAGTGCACAGTACCATTCTGCTCTTCTTTTGCCTTAACTTCTTTAAGAACTGCTGTAAATTTCTGAAAAAGATTACTAGGTCTTATAGGAAAAGGGTAACATATTGTGGAGGGGAAGAAAATTTATACTTCATGCCCGGAACACTACATTCTACATCATCAGCAATCAGAGAAATCAATACTTTCATAAAAGGAACAAAGTATTTCAAGGCCAATTCTTAGCTCTTCTACTTACTTGGTATGTGGCAATCACTGAATCTGAAATTTTGTGAAGCAAAGCTAAATATATCTCCCTCCCTCCCTAGGTTATAGTTAATACTGAATAAGATAATAAATATGATGAGTGCTTTCTGAACCATATGCATGAGAAACATTTTAGTCAAGATAACTGATAAACACTTGTTGAATGAATGATTTCCAGGTGTACTGCTTTTATAAACTATTCCAAATCTTGCTTGAGGGCAGTCAGTTGAAGAAAAGTGAGACTTGGAAAAAATGCAAAAGAATTCTAGATATAAATCTAGAATTAATTTCATGCCATTTACAATGACTTTTTTAAGCTCATGGTGTCATTAATGTCACTGAGGTACTTTTCCTAAAAATATAATGAACCCTACCAGCCACAGTCACACTGCCAACCAGGATTGACAGTGGCCCCCAGAAAGAAGGAGTCATGTATTTTGAGAGCACCCACCAAGAAGCAGAGCTACAGAAGAAATAAATGTTTATATCTGAGACTAAACAGAATGAGGCATTTTATTCACCATCTGTCACAAATACAGACTGGTACTTTGAAGGTGCTAAATTATAAAAATTAGAATAGAGTTTTAAATGATAAACATATATCATGTAACCCAACTTAATGAACAGACAAGCAGCAAGGAAAAAGATATGCATTGCCTGAAACAGGCAAGCTACTTTGTTAAAAATCCTTGACACATGGATAATCAAGATTGAATATTGACTGCATTCATGATTTACTTTTTTATATCTCCTTTCCCACTGATTAGAACGCAGATATATTAGTAACTAGTTTCATAGGATATCTCTACAACCAGAAAATTATCTAGTGTAAAATATTCTTAGATTTTCAAATGTTTTCATGTTACAAAAAATATACTAAAATAAGCAACTGAAATAGCTTATGATCTTCCTCTAAAGAAAATCATTAAGAACTACCGTTTCAAGTTTCCAGGAAATGTTTTGCAAGATGAAATTCCATACCTGCAAACATCAGCTCTGAGACATCGGGTTTGACATGGAGACAGGTGAAAAGAGGCAAAGGACACTGTCCAGTATTGACTTTTTCCTTCAGACTACTCAAGGTAGTGTTCATTCTCTGTCCACAGAAGAAAGAAAAGGTTTTACATATATAAAATGTTACAGATAAGAAAAAAAATCTATGTAAAATAGTGCTTCCAATCAAGACCCTTAAAACTTTTATGATAAAAATTAGCCTTATATTATCTAGAAATCTCTGATCCTGAAAAAAAATAAAAGCTCACTGGAAGTAATTCTCCTCATTCTAAAAAACAGCCATAACTCTGGGGACTATGTTGACATTTGAACTGAAAAATGATTTGGCAGCAATGGAGCCCAGAAGGAATTAGGCCCCAGATTCTCTGGCACGGGCTCCATATGTCTACTTTATCTTCAGATAAAATATCACCCTATGGTCATGTGTCAAATGTGTTTCTTCCATGTGATTCATTCCTCTTTTTCTGGCTTTCTCCAGGCAACCTCCATTCTTCCTCTGCCACTTAAATATTACTTGTATTCAGCTCTTTATCAAAAAATATTGCTACTTGGGCAGAATGAGCAGTTGAGGGTTAAAATGTGTAGCTTTCTAAAGAAAAAAAATACAAAAGTATTTCCCTATACATCAAAATTGACACATGGGGAGTTCCCTGGAAGTCCAGGGGTTAGGACTCCTCACTCAAACTGCTGAGAGTGTGGGTTCTGTCCCTGGTTGGGGAACTAAGATCCCATAAGCCAAGCAGCACAGCCAACAACAACAACATATAATTGACACACATAGCTAGAATAAATTAGTAGGTACAATTGTAGCGTGAAATGTAGAAGTTATATCTGGCAAGGAGTATGTACTCAGTGCATGTTTATAGGATAATAGCAGTCAACAGACTTTTACAAAAATGCATCACATTTTGTTTTATTTAAAAACATGATATACATGGTCTTCTTGCATTAAAAGGATTGTAGACTGAGACAGAGCTTACATTGTGAATTAGTGTTTCTCCTATTAACATCCCGAAGATATCAGTAAAGGTGACAGGTTGTCCAGAACTTTTTTTCCTCCATAAAGACTCAACATATCTTTTAATTTTCTGTGGTGTAAGAAGTAAAAGAGGGTTGTGGCTGACATTTTTCATTAGCTCTTCGTTAATCTCGTCTGGGCCTTTCTCTGGAAAATCAGGGTGAGAATATAGGGTTGACATATACCTGTAAAGAAAATAAAAGATAATCAGTCAGGATAAAGGGCATCACATAGTAAGTAGTCTCCAAAGAAAGCAGACATCTCTGCTATCAGAAAAAGAAAGAATAATGGAAGCAGTTGATTAACTGATCTTCTGATTGAAGTTGCTGCTGCTGCTAAGTCGCTTCAGTCGTGTCCGACTGTATGTGATCCCATAGATGGCGGCCCACCAGGCTCCCCCGTCCCTGGGATTCTCCAGGCAAGAACACTGGAGTGGGTTGCCACTTCCTTCTCCAATGCATGAAAGTGAAAAGTGAAANATAGTAAGTAGTCTCCAAAGAAAGCAGGCATCTCTGCTATCAGAAAAGGAAAGAATAATGGAAGCAGTTGATTAACTGATCTTCTGATTGAAGTTGCTGCTGCTGCTAAGTCGCTTCAGTCGTGTCCGACTGTGTGATCCCATAGATGGCAGCCCACCAGGCTCCCCCGTCCCTGGGATTCTCCAGGCAAGAACACTGGAGTGGGTTGCCACTTCCTTCTCCAATGCATGAAAGTGAAAAGTGAAAGTGAAGCCACTCAGTCGTTTCCGACTCTTAGCGACCCCATGGACTGCAGCCTACCAGGCTCCTCCGTCCATGGGATTTTTCAGGCAAGAGTAGTGGAGTGGGTTGCCACTGACTTCTCCATCTGATTGAAGATATTAACTCATTTAAGAAAAGAATGCATCAGAAAATAGCTGGTCTACAATAGACGTAAAGGGGAGGTCTCAGAGGAAACACTGGACTTCACTTGCATAGTCCAGAGGAGAGAATGCCCACTGGGCTAACTCTCCACTCTCTCTTCCCCAGGAATGGGCATCCCTATCTGACCATCAGACACTGATGACACAACACATGGAGTACCATGTGAATAAATGGGACTTTTCTTGATATAATCGGCTTCCCTGGTGGCTCAGACAGTAAAGAACCTGCCTGTAATGCAGGAAACCTGGCTTTGATCCCTGGGTCAGGAAGATCCCCTGGAGAAGGAAATGGCAACCCACTCCAGTATTCTTGCCTGGAGAATTCCATGGACAGAGGAGCCTGGTGGGCTATAGCCTATGGCTTCCCAAAGAGTTGGTCACAACTGAGCGATTAACACTTAACTTTTTTTTTTCCTGTATATAATACTAGCCAAGCAATCTGATAATTTCACTTTCCATGGTGATTATCTATAGGTAGAGAATGTGCTACCCAGACTGTTGTGAATGCCTGATTCTCCAGATACATGTGGTTTTTAATTGTCCATTGGCCAACGAGACAAAAATCCCGTCTTGCTAACTGTATGTGTCAGAATTTCTGAGCTTACAAATCTAATGGTGAAATCCTAGAGAGAATAGTGCTATCAGGTAAATGTCTTCTTATGAAGATTCTGGCACCAGCCATTTGTCCACTTAAGGTGATGCTGGAAATCAACATGTAGCTTAGTATTTGATACTGAGATGATAAATGAAGTTACAGTCTTCCTGGAAACCAGTATCTTTACTACTGTCACTCTCATACTAAATATTAATTATTAGTTTTCTTAAGTGTCTCCCTTAATTAGTTGTGATCACCATCAGGGAAAGCTTTACTTATTTATATCTGTTTTTATCTCAATGGTTAGCCAATGCCTAGTATATAACAAGCATGGTTGTTTGAACTGTTGAACTGACAGAACAAAATAATGAAATATTCCACCACATCATCCAACCAAAGAGAATATAGTGAATATATTTAAATCTCCTGTTTCCTTATATTCAAGTCAAATTGCCACCACAATGATTTATTTTCCCTTCATACAGGGGAGAAAACTAACTCTGGTATGTTCTAGGCCTGAGCAGGCTAATTGATCACAAGGTATTGTCTTGAAGACTTGCGATAGCTTTCAATTCTTCTGTTTTAAAGATAAGCAGAGGATTGATGAATTTATAATATTTTCACAGTTCCCCAATTAGGAACAGAAGAACTCAAATTTAAATTTTTCCTCTCCCCAACAGGTTTTATTTCTTAAAAAATCTTTAAAATGATTTCAGGTCTAGAGACCAAATGATTCCCACTACACATTGGACTGGAACTTTTTGATGGATTCAGAGTTATTTAGAGACAAACTGAGATTAACCATAACTTAACAAATAGAGAGTGATTATAGACTGAAAATGGAACATATGCTCTGCAAAAATATTAAAAATTCTTAAAAGAGCTTTATTACACAAACATTTCTTAACATTTCTCATAACATGCAATAGTATCACTGACTCAATGGACATGAATCTGAGCAAAATCCAGGAGATAGTGAAAGGCACGGGAGCCTGGCCTGCTGCAGTCCATGGGGTCACAAAGAGTCAGACACAACTTAGAGACTGAACACAACAACAAAGATTAAGTCAAGCAGGCTTACTCTGAACTCAAGCCTGGTGTAATCAACACATATCTACTAAAAATATAGCTGACGTTGCTAGAAAGACGGAGAGTCCATTCATTTCTATGGCTGCTCCAAGATCTATTGCATGATTCATCTATATAAACAAGGATCCAATTCTGGACTTCACCATACTTTTCAATAAATGCACATATTGGTGTAAAGATATTGGTTTACATTTAAAGATACAATAAAAATGGAAAAACTTTGAGTCTAAGTGATCGGTTCTGGAACTATTCAGAATGTGTTTCCTCCTTTATGATAACATTAAGAAATTCTTTATTGGTCTCACTTATTATCAAGAATGAGTTCTACATCCATGGACCACTGGCTTGCCCTTAACTTATAAAAAATGTATATTATGTAACTATACATTGTTTGGATTTAGCCTTGAATTCTAGAAAACTTAAACCCAAGCCTATGTCTCATGCCTCCCAAAGCTACAGGTTATAGCATGAATTTTTAATTTAATTTATAGTTCTATACATATGGTTTTTCTTGTGGTCATGTATGGATGTGAAAGTTGGACTGTGAAGAAGGCTGAGTGCTGAAGAATTGATGCTTTTGAACTGTGGTGTTGGAGAAGACTCTTGAGAGTCCCTTGGACTGCAAGGAGATTCAACCAGTCCATTCTGAAGGAGATCAGCCCTGGGATTTCTTTGGAAGGAATGATGCTAAAGGTGAAACTCCAGTACTTTGGCCACCTTATGTGAAGAGTTGACTCACTGGAAAAGACTCTGATGCTGGGAGGGATTGGGAGCAGGAGGAGAAGGGGACAACCAAGGATGAGATGACTGGATGGCATCACGGACTCGATGGATGTTTCTGAGTGAACTCCGGGAGATGGTGATGAACAGAGAGGCCTGGTGTGCTGTGATTCATGGGGTCGCAAAGAGTCGGACACGATTAAGCGACTGAACTGAACTGAACTGAAAATTTATGAGCCTCCTCTTTTCTTGTTCCTTCCTCCCAGTGTTAGCCACTGGATCTAGATTGAAAATCCTTTCTCTTAGGTTAAGGGATTGCTCAAAATCTAGGACTTTGTGCCACAATTTCAGAGGTAGGTCTTTATAAGAGGTCAAATGTATATGGATGTCAGCTCGATTCTGTTTTTGCTCCATGTAGAACGGCTGCAGTCCATTTTCTGCTATCTAAAGGTTGAAGTTATCTCATTCACATAGGGAGTCTCTTTCCCCTTTTCTTTCTTCCTCTCTCATGAGAAGGTTGGCTCAAGTATACAAGTCCCTTAGAGAAACAGAGAGACCTACAATACCTCAACCATTTGCACTGGAGCTAATGTTCTCTNCCCAGTGTTAGCCACTGGATCTAGATTGAAAATCCTTTCTCTTAGGTTAAGGGATTGCTCAAAATCTAGGACTTTGTGCCACAATTTCAGAGGTAGGTCTTTATAAGAGGTCAAATGTATATGGATGTCAGCTCGATTCTGTTTTTGCTCCATGTAGAACGGCTGCAGTCCATTTTCTGCTATCTAAAGGTTGAAGTTATCTCATTCACATAGGGAGTCTCTTTCCCCTTTTCTTTCTTCCTCTCTCATGAGAAGGTTGGCTCAAGTATACAAGTCCCTTAGAGAAACAGAGAGACCTACAATACCTCAACCATTTGCACTGGAGCTAATGTTCTCTGCTTGTTCAGTATTTATAAGCCCATTTCCCTTAGAAGTAACAAGTGCGAATTGGATAGACCTTTGATGACATTATTGTGGTGACATCTATGACTTGAATTTTTGCTTTGGTGATGGCTAAAAATGGAATAGAAGGCAATGGTCAATTTTCCTAAAATAACTTTTTTTTAAACTTTTGTATTCACCTTTATGTTTTTCGACATGTTTATATGATAGGACACCTCATTCTCTCCATATGAATGACTTTTAGGCTAAATACAAATTAAATAAACAAACAAACTTAAAATTATTCCAGAGACCAAGGAATTCTCAGCTCAATTCCTGATGCGAAATCACAGAGTCAATGTTTTAAAATATTAGTGCCCTGTGCCTCAGGACTTTCCTAATCATAGTCTTCAGGGATAAAGATTTAGAATTTCTGTGCTTAAAAAAGTTCTAGAAGTAATTCTCATATGCAACTAATGCTGCACATGTCTTGACAAGACCCTCAAACTGTGAAGCAAATATCCTGAAACCCTAAAGAAATTCTTAATTTATCCCCAAAATGCAATTACTTATGCAAATCTTCATGAATTTAACTCAGATGACCATTATATCTACTACTGTGGGCAGGAATCCCTCAGAAGAAATGGAGTAGCCATCATGGTCAACAAAA
>SJYB01003788.1:276749-297448 GCA_006408585.1 Antidorcas marsupialis | reverse complement strand
AAGAGTTGACTCACTGGAAAAGACCCTGATGCTGGGAGGGATTGGGGGCAGGAGGAGAAGGGGACAACCAAGGATGAGATGGCTGGATGGCATCCCAGACTCGATGTACATGAGTCTGAGTGAACTCTGGGTGTTGGTGAGGGTCAGGGAGGCCTGGCGTGCTGCAATTCACGGGGTCGCAAAGAGTCAGACACAACTGAGCGACTGAATTGAACTGAACTGGTGAATTTTAAAGATTGTTGCATACCACCTACATATTTAATTTTAAGTTTAATTTTGTTTTAAAAAACAATTAGGAAACTTGAGTATAATGATGTCATAATTACAGTAAAAATGTCCAAGCCTTATGACTGTGAATTCAAATAACTTCCCTGATGTGCTTATTCCAGGTAGAAAGGAAAACAAAAAGTCAACATTTCCCCGAGCACATTTACTTCTCACCCACTTTAAATGGGAAGTGCTATTAAAGTCACAGGAGAACTCGCCAGGCCAGCACTTCCCATGTCAACTGGGTCAGAAGCCAAATTAGTATTGCCTCCTAGCTTTAAATCACCCTGATGCATTCCCGTATCATTACCTGACTCCTGTCTTTATCCAAAAGCGGCTCTGGGTTTACCCCTCCAAAACGCTTCTTAACTCCTTTTGCTTTGACATATCAACTGTTGAAATTCTCAGCCTATATCAAGACAGGCGGAATTTTGGGATACCAATTGTGTAATGACCACTGGGTTAATTAATATTCCAGCTGCAAAGAGCTGAAATCTTATAGGAAAGGGAGTATATATTTGTCTACAAGTTGATTAAGTTGTGTCTGTTAGAGTGCTCCGGAGAAACAGAACCAATAGGGTATACGTATATATGTATTCATACGCACACAGACGTATTAACGTATATACATATTTTCTCTCCTCCGTCTATAAATATGGGGCTTCCCCGGTGACTCAGTAAATAATTTGCCTGGAACGCAGGAATCCTGGGTTCAGTTCCTGGGTCAGAAAGATCCCCTGGAGAAGGGAATGGCAACCCACTCCAGTATTGTTTCCTTGAGAATTCCATGGACAGAGGGGCCTGGTGGGCTAGAGTCCATGGGGTCGCAGAGTCAGACATGACTGAGCAACTAACAGTGTACACTCTTTATAATATATGTGTGCATATGTACACTCTGTGGTGCTCTCCACACACACACACACACACACACATATACACTCACATTTACTGGGGCTGCCCAGGTGGCACTGGTAAAGAACCCATCTGCCAGTGCAGGAGACGTAAGGGACATGGGTTCAATCCCTGGGTTGGGAAGATCCTTAGAGAAGGGAATGGCTACTCATTCCAGGTTCTTGCCTGGAGAATCCCGTGGACGGAGGGGCCTGGAGGGCTACAGTCCATGGAGTCGCAGAGTCGGACACGACAGGCCAGTGAGCAAGCACACACGCGTGTAAGGGGTTGGCTTGCATGCCCACGGCGGCTGTGGAAGCCCAGCCCTGCAGCTAGCCGGCTGGAGACCCAGGCAAGTCGATGCTTCAGTCCAAGTCTAAAGGTCGAAAAGACCCATNATCCTTAGAGAAGGGAATGGCTACTCATTCCAGGTTCTTGCCTGGAGAATCCCGTGGACGGAGGGGCCTGGAGGGCTACAGTCCATGGAGTCGCAGAGTCGGACACGACAGGCCAGTGAGCAAGCACACACGCGTGTAAGGGGTTGGCTTGCATGCCCACGGCGGCTGTGGAAGTCCAGCCCTGCAGCTAGCCGGCTGGAGACCCAGGCAAGTCGATGCTTCAGTCCAAGTCTAAAGGTCGAAAAGACCCATGTGGAGCGCCACAGTCAGGCGGGGCGTTCCCACTGCCTCAGCCTTTCGTTCTGCTCAGGATGAGACGTGGACGGTGGCCCACCCACCCTAGGAAGGCGCTCGTCTGTTCTCCACCCCGCCTCCCCACCCGGGAGCCTCCTGCATCCTGCCCAACGCCCCCACCCCCAACTGTCTTCTGTGCCGCTGCAGCCAGCCACACGGTGCCTCTCCTGCGGCCCTGCCATGCGCACTGCCACTGCCAACCCCAGAAGCGGTGCTGAAAAGTACACTCCTCTGGGGGTCAGGGTAGACATGTGACTATGGGAAAGGCACTTAGTGGCCCCTGGTTCCTGTTTTCCGGAAAATGAAGGGATTGGAGGAGATGACGGCACAGGCACCTTGCAGTTTTCTGACTCCGTGATCCTTCTCTCGCTCTGCTTCTTGCTTCTTCTGCATTGTATCCATTCTCCTACCTGCTTTTGGTCCCACTGAAAAAGCATCTTCAGAAGAATACAGCCTGGCTGCTGAAGCCCGTTCTCCTCCCAGGCCTGGTGGAGCAGTCCGCGGGTCCTGCCAGATGACCCCGGCCGCGGAGCCCGGAAGGCTGCAGTCCATGGAGTCAGATACGACTGAGCAGCTAACACTTATGTGGGATCTAAGCTCCCTGACGGGGAATCAAACCAATACTCTCTGCATTGGAAGGGGAGGCCTTAACCACTGGACCGCCAGGGAGGTCCTCATAAATTTTGTATACAAACAAAAGGTAGCTTTCTCCTCAAGCTTCCATGGAGAAATTTTAAAGCAATTAGCACAATACTCTTACTCCCTGAAGAGGTTAACTTGGCCCAGAAACTGGATGCAACTGGATTTTTTAAACATCTGTATAATTTAAAAAGGGACTATCTATAATATTTTAAGATCCGACCTTATTTATGATTTATGCTTTACTTTTTTCATCACGTTTTAGCACAATTTAAAATTTTCTTTAAGACCAGCTTGTTAAGTGCCTACAAAGAGAAATAAGCTTGACTAATAAAAGCCAGAGAGTCTGTCTTCTGGAGTAAGCACAGAGGAGTTGACAAAAGGATCTTGACTGTCAAGGATCATTTAAAACCAATGAATTAAAAATCAGGAGGTCAGGGAGAGTCGCACAAAGATGATAAGGCTCTCTATATTTGTCTTAACAAAGGCAGCATTAAACCAGAGTGATTTTCCCCTTGGTTCTATTTCCCCCACCAGGGAGAAATGTGAAACTCAATTTTACCCTTGGTTGAGAAGGTGCTAATTTGTCTGACAAGTTGTTGGAATCCGAGGATGCTCAAGGTATCCTTGACGTCTCAAACCTTCATGCTGAGTGAAGCATGCTTTCAAGGTGTCAGTGTTGGGGAGGTTTTCTATATCTCATTAGGTCAGAACAATATAAACCACATGAATGCAGATGGGCCGGCAACTGTCCCCTCGCAAAGGCGAAACCTTCAACGTGTTCTAACCAAGGCGATTCTTGAATTAACCTCATTCAATGAACTATTTTATTCGACATCAACCCTGTTCTTTTATATCCTAGAGGACTTGAACAAACTTTTCTTCCATTTGCTCCCTGTTCTTGGAGGCGTGATCTTCAATTCCTCCTCTTTATTGACCGCAGTCTCAATGAGTGTTTATCAGGAAGGCTCCTAGGAGGGAGAACCATGTAAATATGAAAACGCTAATTCCTTTTCTTTTTAATTGTGTACTTATTGATTTTTTTTCATATGCTTTCTAAAGCCAAGAATTATCTATGTGAATGACCTTTGCGTGTTAACTAAACCCTAGCTGGCAAACTGCTGCATTGTTAGGAGAAAAGTCCTGCTGCCAAAGAAGGCTTTTCCCAGCCCACAGTTCACCTCAGTTGCCCAGGAGATGGGAAGAGCCAGCACTTAACTCTTCCTTGGAGCTTGGCACTTCTCTAAGCGCTCTTACTCGTGTTAACTCGGGTAATCCTCACAATAAGCCTGCGAGGTGGGAATTATGACTTCAGCTTTACAGAAGCGGAAAAGCGATGGCAAAAATAGCATCGCTGAAGGCAGTGGAGCCAGGTCCGCCCCGGACGGTCTGCGCTCAGAGTCCAGCGCCGGCTCCTGGGCTGCGCGGCTGCTTCTCTGCCGACCCTCGTGGAGAAGCGGGAAGGGGCGCTCGGCGCTGGTTAGGGACGCTCTGCGGGGGCGCAGGGAAGGGCGCCACGGCGCTGAGAGACGCTCCCGTCAGAGCTGCTGGCAGCTGACCTTTTAAAAAACAAAATTGTAATCAAATTTTAACATGGGCAATAACATTTAACCTTTACTTGTCTTTTTTTTGGACCAGCATTATGTATTATGTAACCTGGAGTAGGAAATGGCAACCCACTCCAGTGTTCTTGCCCGGAGAATCCCATGGACAGAGGAGCCTGGTGGGCTACAGTCCACGGGGTTGCAGAGCCGGACATGGCTGAGAAACTGAGCATGTGTTATGTAAAGACTGAAATCTTAAGGCAGTCCTTCAAGATAATAAAGAGTCATGGTTACCGAGTCCCTACTGTGTGGGCAACATCTTTCATTCATTTCACCTGCGTAGTATTTTCCCCATGTGGCTATGGTTGTTCACATTTTGCATAGAGGAGTAGGAGATTCAGAAATACTCCCAAGGCTCCATGTTACATGAAATACTGGCTGTATTCCAATATTCCCTCTTTTCAACTTCATCAGTAGTGAACCCTCCAGATTACTAACTGGATGTAAGAATACCTGAAATAAAGATTATTTTTAAAGCATTCCTTGCAGTTATGTGTTACCATGGGATAGCACTGTGGCCAATGAGGTGTTTGCAAAAGTGTGCAACTTCAGAGAAGTATCCTTAAAAGTGAGACTGTATCTCTGACCCTGTCCCCCAGCATACTTCTTTCTTGTGGCACAACACAGATGTGATGGCTGGTGTGCCAACAGCCTTCTTAGGTTGTGAGGAGACAACGATTACTAAGAACTGAAAAGCCCTGACAGTAAAGATTCTCCAGTGCAGAACATGGTATCAGCTCTGGACCACTTGCCTCTGGAGTTCCTCTGAATGAAAGAGAAGCATGATCTTTGGTGGGGCTCAGCCACTGCTGTTTGCAGAGTTCTACCTGAAGTTGGGCCTAATCCTGGTCAGCATATTCTGTTGCCAGTATCACTGTTTCTCAACCTGCCGTGTGCATTCAGATTACCTGGAGGTCTTGTTAAAGTGTAGATTCTGACTCAAAAGGTCTGGGATGGGACCTGAGAATCTGCATTCCTGATAAGCGCCTCCATGATGCTGAAAGTGCTTGCTGGTCCATGGACCACACGGGCAGGAACAAGATGGGAAGAGCTAGCACCAGAATTAGTTCCTAGGGCTTTCATGTAGTGAAGTCCACACTTGTTTCTTTATGTCTAGCCATCTCCCTTAGGACTTCCACTTTTATAATTTCTCCTTATACCCAAACTATCATAATCATAGTTTAAACATGTTAATGCTTCAATAACTTGTTTCCTTAGCATCTCTAGGATACAATGTAGGCTCTCTATGCAAAATACAGTTGATTCAGGTAAGGTTGGCATGGTGTGAAACTAAAGGGTTAGTGGCAGGGTTTATGTGCTAATTTTAGTTTATTTAATGATTTACTTGAAGGCACAGTTAATTGTCTTCTGATTGATTTTTGAAGAGGACTAAATGTCATGAGTTAACAGGAATAATACAGATATGAGAGTCTGATAAATAATACAGTTATATTATGTAAGCCAGCATTATGACTTCCTAGGTGGCTCAGTGGTAAAGAATCTACCTTCCAAGTAGGAGTCACAGGTTCGATCACTGGGTTAGGAAGATCCCCTGGAAAAGGAAATGGCGACCCACTCCAGTATTCTTGCCTGGAAAATCCCGTGGACAGAGGAGCCTGGAGGGCTACAGTCAACAGGGTAACAAGGAGTCAGACAGGACTGAGCAAGTAAACCACCACCACCAAGTCATCGCTCTAGGCTAACTCAGGGGTCCTCAGCCTGGACTATAAGGGAGACCCTGATGGGGGGTGTCTGGAACTTCTGTTGCCAGACTGGAACCGAGCCAGTAGACCCGAATCTCTAGGGGTGGGTCGGTGCTTTTCAGAGATTCCCAGGAGAGTTCACTTTGTAACCAAGTTTACAAACTACTGGCCTAAGTGGACGTTTTCATGCAAAACTCCAGATGTATTTAGAAAACCCTTCAACCTTTAAAATAAAGATCAAATGTCAGATGATTTTTCTTGGAGTTTCTTTTATCTGCATCAAGAGTTACAACCTACTTATTTGGACATCTTCGTGCCTGGCTTGTATATGTACTTTGGAAGTGTAAGAAGTCGTTTGTTAAAGTGGTCAAAGTGATCCTAGAAGTGCTGATATCAATCAGGGGCATCTCTTCATGTTTTAACGGTTGTTGGAACATGCATTCTTGAAGAAATCAACAGTCGTATACACATAGAGCACAGTCTCAGGTGTGGGTACTAGAGATGCTTGCTTTGCCCCTCCAGGCACCCCATCACCTCCTCCCCTGCTGATTTCTTTGGAAAGCATCCTGGTGCATGCCCTGCGCTCCCAGGTGGCATGGGCCAGTGGGCAGTCCCGTCTGCCCACCCCCAGATCTACAGAGTGTATACTGAGTCGCTCAGTCGTGTCCGACTTTTTGCGATCCCATGGACTGTAGCCCGCCAGGCTCCTATGTCCATGGGATTCTCCAGGCAAGAATACTGGAGTGGGTTGTCATGCCCTCCTTCAGAGGATCTTCCCAACCCAGAGATGGAACCCGCATCTCTTACGTTTCCTGCACAGACAGGCGGGTTCTTTACCACTAGGCCCCCTGGGAAGCCCGGATCTAACGTGTAGGAGGAAAGCCGCTCCTCTCTTGGCTCTCTGCACAGTTTGCTCGGACTCCTGCTTTGCCCTGCTGGAGGTCACAGTCGCCTTCCAGGTCACTTCCTCCACTGATACGCACACACTTTGGGTCCTGGTCTCCTGCTCTCATGCCTGGAAGCTGAGCCAGGCAAAGACTTGTGACTGTTGGTCCCAGGGTCCTGCACAGTCCCGACTGCTGATCCAACCTGCACACGCAACTTTAAAATGATCTCTGTGAAAACAAGCCCTCTGAAAACTCATCCCACTGGGCAGTGCCTTTGGAGCTCTGACTGATAGGGGGCCTGATAAAATGGGAAGGTGAGAAATCCGTCCTGAGCACACACCAGTGACAGAGGCAGAGGCTGGGAGGAGGCCGTGGGCTGCCACCGGCTCTAACCCATCATGGGACCCATGGCCAACGTGGAGAAGGGGTGTAAGCTTTCAGAAGCATTGTTTTGTCTCTGTTTTTACAGGTGAACTACAAGTTAAATTCTGTAATCTGGTTACCATTGTGTGATTTAAAAGCACCAATTTAAGGATGCAGATGACACCACCCTTATGGCAGAAAGTGAAGAAGAACTAAAGAGCCTCTTGATGAAAGTGAAAGAGGAGAGTGAAAAAGTTGGCTTAAAGCTTGACATTCAGAAAACGAAGATCATGGCATCCGATCTCATCACTTCATGGCAAATAGATGGGGAAACAGTGGAAACAGTGGCTGACGTTATTTTTCTGGGCTCCAAAATCAGTGCAGATGGTGACTGCAGCCATGAAATTAAAAGACGCTTACTCCTTGGAAGGAAAGTTATGAGCAACCTAGACAGCATGTTAAAAAGCAGAGACATTACTTTGTCAACAAAGGTCCATCTCGTCAAGGCTATGCTTTTTCCAGTGGTCACATATGGATGTGAGAGTTGGACTGTGAAGAAAGCTGAGCACCGAAGGATTGATGCTTTTCAACTGTGGTGTTGGAGAGGACTCTTGAGAGTCCCTTGGACTGCAAGGAGATCCAACCAGTCCATCCTAAAGGAGACCAGTCCTGGGTGTTCATTGGAAGGACTGATGCTGAAGCTGAAACTCCAATACTCTGGTTACTTGATGCGAAGAGCTGACTCATTGGAAAAGACCCTGATGCTGGGGAAGATTGAGGGCAGGAGGAGAAGGGGATGGCAGAGGATGAGATGGTTCGATGCATCACTGACTCAATGGACATGGGTTTGGGTGGACTCTGGGAGTTGGTGATGGACAGGGAGGCCTGGCGTGCTGCAATTCGTGGGGTCTCAAAGAGTCTGACATGACTGAGTGACTGAACTGAACTGATGTAAATTCAAGGATATCACTTTTTAAAATTTATTGATTTCCCCCCCTTTTTAAATTTGGGATATAGTTGCTGTACAATGTTGTGTTAGCTTCTGCTGTGCAGAAAAGTGAATCAGCTATACCCGTACATGTATCCCCTCTTTTTGGATCTCCTTCCCATTTAGGCCACTGCAGAGCACTGGGTAGAGTGCTCTGTGCACACAGTAGGTCCCATTATCTGTTTTATGTGCAGTCGTGCATACTTGTCAGTCCCAGTCTCCCAATTCATCCCACCCTGCGTTGCCCCCTCTGTGTCCATACATTTGTTCTCTATGTGGTGTGTCTATTTAGGCCTTGCAAACAGTAAATATGCTTTTTTATTTAAAAAAATTCTGAAGTACTTCATAATTTTCAAAGCTTTCACACACATGATCTCATACAAGCATGGACTTTATTTCTCTTGCTCTCTACACGGCTCCCTCTGGAGTATTCACTGTCCTCAGTGTTTGCCCGTGTTTGCCTATGTCCACGTCTCAGCTCATCCTCTCACTTCTTAGAATTCAAGGTCTTGATCAGAGGCTGTCTCTGCCATGAAGCCCCCCCTGATTCTTCTCAGGTGAGTTGTGGCGTCTGTGCTCGGTGAGGATGGCAAAGTGTTTCAATCCGCGCTGGGCAGGTGATGAGCAGTATGTGTCAGCTAGCCTATAATAAGGGCTTCCCTGTTAGCTCAGCGGTACAGAATCTGCCTGCAATGCAGGAGCACAGGGGACACGAGTTCAGTCCCTGGGTCAGGAAGATCCTCTGGAGAAGGACATGGCAACCCATCCCAGTATTCTTGCCTGGAAAACCCCGTGGACAGAGGAGCCTGGCGGGCTACAGTCCATGAGTCGCAAAGAGTCGGACACGCCTGAGCGACTTGGCACAGCACGCACGAGCGAGCACTTAACCCCACCGTGCCTCAGTCTTCTCATCTATGAAGTGGAGGTAGTGGTGCAGCGCTTCCTTGCAGGACACGGAGGTTTCAGCGGCATCATCGTGTTGATCGTCTGGCCCACCTACAGCATTGCCAGCCTTCGGGAAACAGTGTTATTAAAGGGAGCACAAGACTGAAAAGCAAGCAGCCCACGGGGAAGACCACAGCTGAAGTGGAGGTGCTGCGGTTTAACGATTATCGTATGAAAGGCTTAATACGTTGAAAAAATTACAGTGAAAAAGCACACTCCTGATAGATAAGGAAAGCATTCTGAGGTTGAGAGTTATGCCAGGACAGGGTATCCTTGTATAAAACTGCTCTAGTGATGTGAAAAAGATTCATATAGTCTCTCTCTCCAAAGGGCATGTCAACGATGAGATTTACACTTCCTAAGTGTCGTGCAGGATGATACGTGTCATTTATTTGCGTGTCAGTAACTCTATAATCATCACCATGGAGGACCCGCTCACTTCTCGCTGACCTCCCCTCTCTGCCCTGGACATTCCTCATTACCTACCAGATGGGCTCTCTGATGTACGGCCAAAAACCTGGGTGCCGCGGGCTGCTGGCGAGGAAGAGACGGGGTGCATCCTGCCGTGATTCATTCTAATTGCGCCCAAATCTAACTAATGGGGGCGTCAGGGCGGTCGAGGAGGGAGAGGAATGTGGCTTCTCCTTCTGCATTTCTTTTTCCAGAGGCTGACCCCAGAGAACTGTTGGGACTTGATAGCCACAATCAATAGCTTGTAAAACAATAAGGTCAGCATGGTAGAGATTCAGATTTTCTGTCTCCACTTGGAATGGAAAGAAGCCTGGGGTGCTGAGCCATTGAGGTGAGTCTGACCTTCACTGGCTGACTGATGAGAGACCCGGGCTGAGGACGAGACACACGAATAACCTAGGGAGGAAGTGGTTGTAAATATGACATCTGCACGATCCTTGTCTTTACTCCGGGAACACGCAGCGTTGTTATTTTGCTGTTACAGTGAAAGGAAAGCTCAGCTGCAGTAAAACAGCACCTTCTTTAAGAAGGTTCAGCAGTGGAGAACCTGGACGCACACGTGTGATTTCTGAGGAAGGTGTCCTCAAATGTCTTTATAGTAATACCTTTGAGTTAATTCCATTAACTGACTCATATTTTCCTAAGTTCTAAGTTCACCTGAAGTTGTCTTTTAAAGACTAGGGATTAGTATTGTTTATCTCAAAATTCTAAGTGGAACTGGTAGTTCAGAGGTCAGATTTTTCTACATTTAAAACCCACACTGGAAAATAATATGAAAAAGAAAATATATATCTGAGTCACTTTGCTGAAACTAACACAACATTGTAAATCAACTACACTTAAAATAAAAATATGCACACTGAAGGAGTATTGTAGGTCTGATTATTTCTAGATCGGGCTGCTCTTAGGGAAGTAGCTATTTCCACTGAATCTCTGCAAAACATTTTTGAATTTGATTAGAAAGTATGGAGGAAAGAAATTGCCTGGTGAATTAAATAACTGTTTGTCTCTAAGATAAGAGGTTGTTTCTATCACGCAGATGCAGATAAGCTGAGATTTGAAGTTCCACATCAGCTATGGTCTGAAGAAACCCAATTTTCTGTATTAAAAATGTCTTTAAAAGTTTTCTGAAAATGTGTTAGTATCAGTGGCTTACAAAGATTTCCTGATGATCAAATCACCCCCACCATCAATTCTTTTGATGATTTGAGGGTAAACAACTAGGCATATATAAGCTTCTCAAATAAATGCAGGTTTAAAAATTGGAAGGAAAAGGTCTTCTTCGCGTGCGTAATGCATTTGTTGAAGACGGATAATTGGAGGACGAGTTCAAGGTGCTCGCTGAAGCTAAGAGGATCAGAGGGAGCTGCTTTGAGATACAAGGAGGTTGAGGTCGCAACACCCCGGGGAATGGAGACTATTTTGGGTGAAAAAGAAAATGCAGAAAATGAAACAAAATTGACTCTTATGTTCAATACAATTGTAGCTGAATTTATGGGGAGGTCCTGCTCAGTATGATAGAATCAGAGTTTATTTTCTGAACATAAGTAAATGCCAGTCCTCATCTACCTCTTCAAACCCAGACTTTCTCTTGCCAGGCAGCCTCTAGGTTTGAATTTAAGTAACTATTGGAGAAGGAAATGGCAACCCACTCCAGTATTCTTGCCTGGAGAATCCCATGGACGGAGGAGCCTGGCGGCCTACAGTCCACGGGGTTGCAAAGAGTAGGACATGACTGAGTGACGTGACTTCACTTCACTTCACTTCACTTCAAATATTCCAGAAGACCTGACAGTGTGGGGTACAAGCTGCCTTGACGAAGGTAATGACTTTGTAGACTTGAAGATTTTAAGGTGTGATTACCTGTGATGGCCATGTAAACAAGCGAAGTTATCTTTGTTTCTCAAAGTCTGCCTTTGTGCTGGTAAGTATTGTGGCACTGAGAATGGGACCTGATCAAAGGAAACTTCAAAAAAAATGGAAAGTATAAATTGTTTACTAAATAAAAATGTAATCAACTATTGAATAAAAGCTCCACTCTGAAACGCTGAGACTAGGCGCTTAAAGTATTTGGACTGTGTGTGGCTGGATTCATATGTCGACCATCTCTTTTCCCAAAGGAGATAAAATAGTAATCACTGAAAAGAGGTGCTTTTGTGATACTCATGTGGAACCCTCCCAGCTAAAGCATTAAAACATTTATGATATAGTTGGAATTACAAATTATAATATTTTATACATTTATCGTTATAAATTTATAAATAGTGCCAGCATCCCCTCTGATTGCAAATATCTCATAGTCGCTCTTAAGAGCCTTATGAGAATGCTGCTGCTTCTAAGACAGGCATTTCCAATTTTGTAGATTTTTTAAAAATGCTGCTTTGCCTGAGTGAGAAAGGCTGGGGTTCTCCCTCTGACCAGAGTCCGGCCTCCGATCTTCTGAGTGTGGTGACTGGCAGGCTGAGCGTTCTTTGTGTTTTTGTTGCTATTGTTCAGGCACTCTTGCGTCAGACTCTTTGTGGCCCCATGGACTGCAGTGCACCAGGCTCCCCGGTCGTCCACTGTCTCCCCGAGTCTACTCAAATTCATGTCGATTGATTTGGTGATGGTATTTAATCGTTTCATCCTCTGCCACCCCCCTCCCATTTTGCGTTTAATCGTTCCCAGCATCAGGGTCTTTTCCAGCGCATTGGCTCTTCTCATCAGGTGGCCAAAGTACTGGAGCTCTAACTGTTTGCTTTGCTTTACTCCTGTTTGTCCAGACAGGGCTGAGGGGGCTACTGGTGGCCCCCTGCAGCTGGAGTCGGCATCTTCTCCAATGCCCTGTGCTCGAGGCCGTCTGGAGGTTAAAGCTCACTTGGTCAGCTTAGGAGGAAGATGTCCTGTGTTTTAGCTTGAGTTCTGTATTGATTAGCTGCTGCTGCTGCTAAGTTGCTCAGTTGTGTCTGACTCTGTGCTGCCCCATAGACGGCAGCCCACCAGGCTCCGCCGTCCCTGGGATTCTCCAGGCAAGAACACTGGAGTGGGTTGCCATTTCCTTCTCCAATGCATGAAAGTGAAAAGTGAAACTGAAGTCGTTCAGTCGTGCCCGACTCTTCGTGACCCCATGGACTGCAGCCCACCAGGCTCCTCCGCCCATGGGATTCTCCAGGCAAGAGGACTGGAGTGGGGGGCCATCGCCTTCTCCATATTGATTAGAGTATTATCTAAAAGATACTAGTTGATGTCATGAGAAGTAAGACAGTATAACTGAATCGCTGGTCTTTTAGCTGACAAATCTTGGTAAGTATGTCCTAATGAGACTGACACCGTTCCTGCCCTCAGGTAGGAAGAGAACTGACATCCGAATTTAATAAAGTACAACCTGTGTGTTTTAGGGCCGTGCGCCGGCACGGCAGAGGGAGTGATCCATTGTATGTTTCAGAGGGAGGCAAGTGATCTGAAAATTCTCAGGGGTGTTGACTGAGCTGCATCTTGAGGGACCGAGTCTGCGGGCGCACAGCAGAGCTGGACATTTAGGGAAGAAAAGGCAGGGAGACCAGCTAGGCGGATGTGAGAGACACCGGAAGTCCTCCGGGCGACGGCCCTGCAGACGGGCCATCCTGCCTCTCAGAGCGGGGAGCAGGCTGCTCCGGCCAGCCCGCGCTGCAGTCANGCCCCATAGACGGCAGCCCACCAGGCTCTGCCGTCCCTGGGATTCTCCAGGCAAGAACACTGGAGTGGGTTGCCATTTCCTTCTCCAATGCATGAAAGTGAAAAGTGAAACTGAAGTCGTTCAGTCGTGCCCGACTCTTCGTGACCCCATGGACTGCAGCCCACCAGGCTCCTCCGCCCATGGGATTCTCCAGGCAAGAGGACTGGAGTGGGGGGCCATCGCCTTCTCCATATTGATTAGAGTATTATCTAAAAGATACTAGTTGATGTCATGAGAAGTAAGACAGTATAACTGAATCGCTGGTCTTTTAGCTGACAAATCTTGGTAAGTATGTCCTAATGAGACTGACACCGTTCCTGCCCTCAGGTAGGAAGAGAACTGACATCCGAATTTAATAAAGTACAACCTGTGTGTTTTAGGGCCGTGCGCCGGCACGGCAGAGGGAGTGATCCATTGTATGTTTCAGAGGGAGGCAAGTGATCTGAAAATTCTCAGGGGTGTTGACTGAGCTGCATCTTGAGGGACCGAGTCTGCGGGCGCACAGCAGAGCTGGACATTTAGGGAAGAAAAGGCAGGGAGACCAGCTAGGCGGATGTGAGAGACACCGGAAGTCCTCCGGGCGACGGCCCTGCAGACGGGCCATCCTGCCTCTCAGAGCGGGGAGCAGGCTGCTCCGGCCAGCCCGCGCTGCAGTCACGCTCCAGCTAACGGTGGTCTCCTCTCTGCCTTCCCCGCGATCCTGCCACCTGCAGTCCTGACTCTTCCTTCCTCCGGGCGATGTCCTCTCCTTTCATCCTGTGCTTCCTCGCTCTCCCTCCACTCCATCCTAAACCTGAGATGGAAAGTGACAGAAAAAGAAAGGGCTTCCCTGGTGGCTCAGACGGTAAAGAATCTGCCTGCAACGCAGGAGATGCGGGCTCAGACCCTGGCTCAAGAAGATCCCCTGGAGGAGGAAATGACAGCCCCCTCCAGTATTCTTGCCTGGAGAATCCCACAGACAGAGGACCTGGTGGGGTACCATCCAGGGAGTGGACAGCCCAATCATGATTTGAAGGATTGCATCACTGGTTCATCCTGACCTTGTGTTACAATGATAGTTATGCCCAAGGTTTATTTTGATATATTGGATAAAGTCAAGTCATCTGAGCTTTTATATTTACATATTTAAAAGAAATGGGGGGAAACCAATATTTTAACTCCCAGAAAAAGAATAAGTCTGTGCCACTTCTCCCAAGCTCAGTGTAACATGACTTATGTGATACTGTAATCTAATGAAGCCTGAAATGATTGAAAATACTGCATGCTACATAGTAATTCAGACGAATCGCTTGCTCATGGTGGCACTCAAGACTGGCAGACACTCAGAGGAAAGGGAGCTCCTCCGTCTCCATCATCTCCAGCTATGACCCGACTGTCGGGCGGCCTGCAGCTGCCCTGCCTAGGTCCTCAGTCTCAGCCGTGCCCCTCTGCCTTCAAGACAATTATTCTCTCTTTCTCCATATTTTCTTTCCTTTAATGTATTATCTCCCCCTCTTTTCTGGTCTCAGTAATTTGCTTACTAACATGAAGACTCAAGTTTTCTATGCCTGTTTTGTCATCCAAATGAAATTCGCTTGCTGCTCATGTGAATTATTTTGACTTTGTACTCAGTCATGTCTGACTCTTTTGTGACCCTTTGGATTGCAGCCTGCCAGGCTCCTCTGCCCATGCAATTTCCCAGGCAAGGATACTAGAGCGGGCTGCCATTTCCTTCTCCAGGGGATCTTCCTGACCCAGGGGTCAAGCCTCTGTCTCCCGTGTCTGCTGCCCTGCAGGCGCATTCTTTTCCCGCTGAGCCATGGCACTATAAAAGCGTATTTTAGGCTGGAGTATGGTCCAGACTCCTGCAAACAGAGGCAGCCTTTCTTTCAATGCATCTTATTTAAATAAAGCAAGAGCACAAAACATGTTTTATCTTTAAATCATTAGCATGAAACATTCTCAGCTATCCATTAATACAGTGTTTTGTAAGACGGGGGCGTCTCCTGGCCTCGGTTCTGGACCACGCCTATCTTTCAACGGAACCTTGCCATTTTCTGGGGATATCGCTTCTCTGGGGGGCAGGCTGAGATGGCGGCGGCACCTTCCCTCACCTTCTGCGTGGTCTGGACTGGGACAGGAGCGCCTGGGTGGCCTGTGGGCAGCTGTGGCCTGGTGCCCAGCACTGTGTGCCAGAGCCTGCCTTCTGCCTCTTTCCGTCCCTGACTCAGCATCTCCAGGTCACTGCCCCCCATCCACTCTGTCCAGCTTTCTGCTTCAGACTCACAGTGTTTGCTGAGCGTTTGTCAATGGCAGAAGACGTGGCTGTTCTAGAGGGTGTTTGCAAATGTACTTCAGATTAAATGATGGCGTTGGCTGCCTGCTGTGTGAGTTCAGGCCACCTCCAAAGTGCCAAGTTATTACTGCTGCTGCTGCTGCTGCTAAGTTGCTTCAGTCGTGTCTGACTCTGTGCGACCCTATAGGCGGCAGCCCACCAGGCTCCCCCGTCCCTGGGATTCTCCAGGCAAGAACACTGGAGTGGGTTGCCATTTCCTTCTCCAGTGCATGAAAGTGAAAAGCGAAAGTAGAGTCACTCAGTCGTGTCCGACTCTTCGCAACCCCATGGACTGCAGCCCACCAGGCTCCCCCATCCATGGGATTTTCCAGGCAAGAGCACTGGAGTGGGCTGCCATTGCCTTCTCCAATGCGTGAAAGTGAAAAGTGAAAGTGGAGTCACCCAGTTGTGTTCGACTCTTCGTGACCCCATGGACTGCAGCCGACCAGGCTCTGCCATCCCTGGGATTTTCCAGGCGAGAGCACCTTCTCTGGGGCTATGGTCTATGGGGCTGCAAAAGCTTTGGACACGACTTAGCATTTAAGCACACGCTGGGACTGTATGGATCTAAAAAAAAAAAATTTACTGTAAATTTGGATGAGGAGATCCAGTAAATCTCAGAATGAACCAGCAAGAAGGAAGCAGAGTCAGAGTTCAATCCCCTGATCTTACAGAAAAGGCACTGGAATGGCAGAGAGGAAATAATGCCTTGGAGTCAAACCTGAAAACAACAGGTCACTTCAGGTCATAACAGGGGCAGTGGCGAAGTGACACGTTTTGTCTGAGCTTTAACTTCCATTCCGTTTTTATTTTTATCAAAAAAGTTTTCATTGGCGCACAGTTGATTTACAATGCTGTGCTAGTTTTAGATGGACAGCAAGTTGAATCAGCTATACATATACACATGTCCACTCTTTTTCAGGTTCTTTTCCCGTAGAGGTCATCACAGAGTATCGAGGTAAACAGCAGCTTCTCATTAGTTATCGGTTTTATATACAGCAGTGTGTACCTGTCAGTCCCAGTCTCCCGGTTTATTCCTTCTTCCTCCTCCCTGCCACCCTCAGAAACCATAAGCTTGTTTTCTCCATCTATGACTGTTTTTGTTTTGTATGTAACTTCATGTGTATCACAGTTTACATTCCGCATATAAGGGATTTCATATATTTGTCTTTGGTTTAACGTCACTTGACTTCCCCGGTAGCTCAGACGGTAAAGCATCTGCCTACCATGCGGGAGACCCAGGTTCGATCCCTGGATTGAGAAGATCCTCTGGAGAAGGAGATGGCTACTTACTCCAGTACTCCTGCCTGGAAAATCCCATGGACACAGGAGTCTGGTGGGCTACAGTTCCTGGGGTCGCGAAGAGTCGGACACAACTAAGCAACTTCACTCACTCACTCACTTCAGATAGCCTCTAGTCCCCTCCATGCTGCTGCACTTGGCATTATTGTTCTAACAGAGCAATACTCCACTGTATACGTGTGCACGTCCTTATCCATTCCTCTGCTGATGGGTGTTTAGGTTGCTTCCATGTCTTGACTGTTGCAAACAGTGCTGCTGTGAGCCCTGGCGGGCATGCACAGAAGCCCCAGAGCTGCCATCCTGGGTGTCTGCCCCCTGCGCCCCTCTCTCTCCTAGCGGCTGGGCAGCAGGGAGTCCTGCCTGCAGTCCAGACACCACTGCTGCCACACGGGGTTGTTCCAGGCGACAGTCATCAGCCTGTTTATCATCAAAGAGATACCGACCAGGTTCTCGGCTCTTTCCCATCGATAGAAACTGACTAGGGGCCAGACAAGAAATCCAGGCAATGCTTTATGGGGGCCCCTGGGCATGGAACAACAGACTGGTTTCAAATAGGAAAAGGAGTACGTCAAGGCTGTATGTTGTCACCCTGCTTATTGAACTTCTATGCAGAGTACATCATGAGAAACGCTGGACTGGAAGAAACACAAGCTGGAATCAAGATTGCCGGGAGAAATATCAATAACCTCAGATATGCAGATGACACCACCCTTATGGCAGAAAGTGAAGAGGAACTAAAAAGCCTCTTGATGAAAGTGAAAGAGGAGAGTGAAAAAGTTGGCTTAAAGCTCAACATTCAGAAAACGAAGATCATGGCATCCGGTCCCATCACTTCATGGGAAATAGATGGGGAAACAGTGGAAACAGTGTCAGACTTTATTTTTTGGGGCTCCAAAATCACTGCAGATGGTGACTGCAGCCATGAAATTAAAAGATGCTTACCCCTTGGAAGAAAAGTTATGACCAACCTAGATAGCATATTGAAAAGCAGAGACATTACTTTGCCAACTAAGGTCCGTCTAGTCAAGGCTATGGTTTTTCCTGAGGTCATATATGGATGTGAGAGCTGGACTGTGAAGAAGGCTGAGCACTGAAGAATTGATGCTTTTGAACTGTGGTGTTGGAGAAGACTCTTGAGAGTCCCTTGGACTGCAAGGAGATCCAACCAGTCCATTCTGAAGGAGATCAACCCTGGGATTTCTTTGGAAGGACTGATGCTGAAGCTGAAACTCCAGGACTTTGGCCACCCTCATGCCAAGCATTGACTCACTGGAAAAGACTGTGATGCTAGGAGGGATTGGGGGCAGGAGGAGAAGGGGACGACCAAGGATGAGATGGCTGGATGGCATCACAGACTCGATGGACGTGAGTCAGAGTGAACTCCAGGAGCTGGTGATGGACAGGGAGGCCTGGCGTGCTGCGACTGAACTGAACTGAACTGAACTGCAGCAGGGTGGAGTGGGTTGTGGGCGGGGGGCAAGAACAAACAGCAGGTTCCGTGGCTTGCTCTCTCCCTGGTGGGGGACCGGGGAGATCTTGTTTCTTATATGGGGTGCTGGTTGGCGGGGGTTCCCAGGGGTCCAGTCACAGGGTGGTTTGGGTGGTTCCCCTCTCTCCCCAGCCCGTGGTGGTAAGTGCAGGGGGCATGCGCAATTCCAGCTCCCTGTTTTTGCCCCAGACTCTCCAGAAGTGGCAGTTGGGGTTTGTTTTGCCTTTGTATCTTTTGATCCAGATTTCCCCCAGCTGCACATGCACGCGGTATTTTTAGTCCCATGTAGTTTCTTTGTATCTTGTTGCTGGAGGAGAGGTATGTCCAGGTGCAAGCAGTGTGCAAAAAGGTCCCAGCTCCTAGCCTGTCTCAAAAAGTAGGGTACTTTACTTGCAGGATTAAAGCGTTAACCTCGATCCTACTGGCCAAGTTACGCAGGAAAGAGGAGATAAGCAGTGTTCATCTGAAACCCTCTACCCTCTGAGAAAAGAAGAAAAGCGAGTAACTTGAGCATCTCTTACTGGGGCTGTGAGAGTGCGATTTTCTTGCGGAGATCTGGCTTGGTGACCTGGGCTCTGCCATGAAGCAGGGGGTTGCCTTTGGTGACGCTGTCTCAGAACTTCAAAACTTGGACTTTTTTCAACTTGACTTTTGTTTATTCTGTCACGTCAGTAGGTGACAGACTGCTTACTGTCACGTCCTGTAAAGTGGCAGTCCTCAAAAATGGCCCCTAAGCCACTAGCAAGAGCATCAGGGGCGCGCAGGGTGTTTGCAGGCTCAGTCGTATCCAACTTTTTGCGACCCCATGGACTGTAGCCTGTCAGGTTCCTCTGTCCATGGGATTTCCCAGGCAGGAATACTGGAGTGGGTTGCCAAGGCCTCCTCCAGGGCATCTTCCCGACGCAGGGACTGAACCCACATCTCCTGCGTTGGCAGACAGATTCTTTACCACCTGAGCCACCTGGGAAGCCAAGGGCACCAGGAGCTTCTTGTAAAGGTAGATTATCAAGGGCCGGCCCAGGCCTTCTAAGCCTGCATCTCCGAGGAGGAGGGAGCTGTGGCCCATGTTTCCCCAGCTTTCCTTGCGGGGGCAGTGCTGGCTGAATTCTGAGGATGCTGAATTCTGATCCCTGGGAGCTTGGACCCCCGCAAGCCTGTAGGTCTGTCTGCTTCTTGTCTTGATGTGTGTTAGTCACTCAGTCATGTCCGACTCTTTGCCACCCCATGGACTATAGCCCTCCAGGCTCCTTTGTCCATGGAATTTTCCAGACAAGGATGCTGGAGCGGGTTCCTTCTCCAGGGGATCTTCTTAACCCATGGACTGAACCCAGGTCTCCTGCACTGTGGGCGGATGCTTTACCATCTAAGCTACTAGAGGAGCCTGTTGTCTTGATAGTGATGGAGTTGGATCTGTCTGCATCTCTGCTGGCTCTGATTATAGTTTGGGACCCCCGGTAATCGTTCAGGGACATGGGAAGGTGGGCCACCATATCCTTTGCATGCAGAGTGTGAGCCAGGTATTATGTTAGAGGCCTTATATCCATTGTCCCAGGGGTCCCCAGCCTCCAGGCCGTGGACCGGTAACTCCCGTTAGCTCAGCGGTGGTGGTAGGTTAGAGATCACACCATAAATGTAATGAGCTTGAAGCATCTCCAAACCATCCCCTCCACGCCCCAACCCGGTCCTGGAAAAACTGCCTTGCATGAAGCCGGTCCCTGGTGCTGAACAGGTTGGGAACCCCTGCATTACCCTGTTCAATGCCCACAGCAACCCTGTGCAGGGCTGTTATCCCCCTCCCACTTTATAACTAACCTGAAACTCAGAGGTGTCTCGTGAGTTCTCTAAGCTCACACAGCTCCAAAGTGAGAGAGCAGAGATGGAAGGCCAGTGTGACTTTCAACCGTATGAATGTGGACACGTAGAACACAATTTGGCTCTTCTGCTAGAAACTCCATGAAGCTGGAAGGACCGAAGCCTGGAGGGGTCTGGGGAGAGCTGAGCCGGGTTTCTGCAGCTGGTCGGGGTGAGGGAACCGCAGGTGAGAGGGCGGCCGTCAGGGGCTCCACGTCCGGTCCAGTCGGGGAGGAAGGGCCTGCTGGGCACACGCTTCTCACAGCCAAGTTTACGCAGTTTAAATGGAGCACGGGATTCAATTAGAGACGCTCGAGGGGACCAGGCACGTATCATCCGCGTCCATCCTGAAAAGAGAAGAAAATATTTAGTTTTGCAGGCTGTGACCACTCCGCCACTGTGCAACGACGTGGCCTCACGGAAGAGCAAAAGAATACACCGAATACCTTCGAGAGATGAATTTCCCCAGGAAAAAAATAAATAAAACAAAGGAAGATCCTCTGATTACATTTAAATATTTCCTTGCCAGTGCTCGGGGGAATTCTAGCATTCTGCGCTTGCAGAGGAAAGCTTTTGTGCCTGGGAACAAGGTGGTTAGG
>SJYB01003788.1:229420-267850 GCA_006408585.1 Antidorcas marsupialis | reverse complement strand
TTGGCGTGAGTGATGGCCTTACAAATGGCCCTGGCACGGGGCAGAGGAAGCCCAAGGAGGAGATTAATTGAATTACAGCTACAGTATGTGCGCATTTGATTTCTGCGGTGGAGTTGAAATGGATTGCGGGGCAGGCTCACCAGCTGGGGTAAGGTCACAGTGCTGAGGAAATGGGAAGGATATGGATGAGCAGTTTTCCCGATGGAGAACAAGCTTCAGGTTGTTCGCTCCTGGGTGAAGTGTTTTTGGAGTTTGGATGGGCTCAGTTTATACTTTTTCCGAGACCAAACTGATAGTTTTTCATGCGGGATATGACTGGCATCTGAAGAGTTCCCTTTAAGACAATAGAGGGTAAATTGGGATAAAGAGTAAAATACTTGCTTCATAACACAATTTCTCGCTTTTTGAGATAACTGATTTTAGGAGTGTTTTTTTCCTGTAGGGCACTGAAAATTTTTTTATATGAAAAGTAAATATTCAAATATCTTTGCTATAGCAGTGTATATTGCCAAGAATATTTTGTGGATAGCCCTATGGTAAATGCAAATTTTTCTAATATCATCAATATGATTTCATATTTCCTTGGAATAGTAATCAAATTAAGTGATTGATGAAGCTCATACCAAAATAATTGCCTAATCTCTCAAAAGTATGTGTTTGTTTTGGTGATAAAAAGTCGAGGTTATCCAAATTGCTCAGTCTCTTATTTAACTATTTATTCAACTATCTGTTTAATTCTGTTACGTAATATCTTGTATCCAGGCTCGCTTGTGTCTTGCTTTGCTTTTTGAATTAAGTGTTTTAATGTTTTCTTCAACGTCCCTTTGGATAACATGGCCAAAAGCAGTTATTTCAGAAATACCAAGTATCTCAAGGACTAGCAAACATGGTTCTAGCCCTGAAAATGTATACTCCACTTCTTAACATGCAAAGAGAGGTGCTGTGGGATCAACACAAGAAATAAACATAGTACAGTGAAAAAATCCCACGCAGGAGACTCGGGTTCCATCCCTGGTCAAGAAGATCCCCTGGAGCAAGAAATGGTAACGCCGGGGGAATGCCATGGACAGGTGAGCCTGGCAGTCCATGGCGCTGAAGTCGGACACAACTTAGCAGCCAAACTATAAGCAGCGACAACGATGAGCAACAACTTAGTTTTTAAAAAATCACAAACTTTTTTCTTTTTCTTTTTTATGTGATTTTGAAAGGTTACACTCCATTTTCAGGTCTATATCCCCCATGCTGCACAATACGTCCTCGCGCCTGTCTCACACCCAGCAGCCGGCGCCTCTCACTCCCCTGGCCTTTACATTGCCCTCCCCACGGCTAGCCGCTGGTTTGCTCTCTGTGAGTCTGCTTCGTTTTGTTATGTTCACTAGTTTTTAGATTCCAGACATGCATGATATCAGACAGTATTTGTTTTTCTGTCTGGCTTGTTTCGCTTACCATACTGCCTCCAAGTCCATCCATGTTGCTGCAAATGGTAGCATTTTATTCTTTTTTTGGCAGAGTGCCATCCCACTGTGTGTGCATATATGTGTACACACACCCCCACCTCTTCGTTGTCCGCTCGGGTCGCTTCATGTCCTGGCCGTGTGACTGGTGCTGCTGTGAACGCTGGGCTGCTCATATCTTCTCATATTCGTGGGCTGGTGTTTTTGGATGCACGCCAGGAGAAAATCGCAGGATCATGGTGTTGTTTTTTTGAGAAACCGCCATATTGTTTTCCACAGTGGCTGCACCGGTTTACGTTCCCGTAAATATCACAAACTTTCAAAAACGGACCTGAATTCAAATCCAGGCTTCCTATGTTCCCACGGTCAGATGAATGGGTGAGCCGCTTACATTCTGAGACTCGTTTTCTTCGTCTCTAAAACTAAGGCCATTACAGTGTCTTGCAGGTTTGCAGTGGGAAGGAAATAAGGTCTGGTATCAGCACCTAGAACACTCCTTGCACACAGCCGGCCTGTTGTTCAACAAATGCCGGTGCCCTGACTTCTTTCCCTGCTTTAAAAACTTTAAGAGAAAGTAGGGTATACTGGAAAGACTGAGGGCCGGGCCCGATTCTTCCTTTATTTGGAGTATGGTTGATGTACAATGTGTTAGTCCCGGGCACCCCGCGCCAGTGCTCTTGCCTGGAATTCCCATGGATGGAGGAGCCTGGAAGGCAGCAGTCCAGGGGGTCGCTAAGAGTCGGGCACGACTGAGCAGCTTCCCTTTCACTTTTCACTCTCATGCATTGGAGAAGGAGATGGCACCCCACTCCAGTGTTCTTGCCTGGAGAATCCCAGGGACGGGGAGCCTGGCGGGCTGCTGTCTGTGGGGTCGCACAGAGTCAGACACGACGGAAGCGCCTCAGCAGCAGCAGCAGCAGCTCCAGGTGTACAGCAGTGACTCAGCTGTACAGATATTGGTGTTTAGTTTCTCAGCTGTGCTCAACTCTTTTGCAGCCCCTAGACTGTAGCCCACTAGGCTCCTCCCTCCATCTATGGGAATGCCAGGTAAGAACGCTGCAGTGGGTTGCCACTCCAGGAGACCTTCTGGACCCAGGGATCAAACCTGCATCTCTCATGTCTCCTGCGTTGGGAGGCGAGTTCTTTACCACTAGCGCCACCTGGGAAGCCCACACACACACACACACACACACACATTTCAGATTCATTTCCCTTATAGATTATTACAAAGTACTGAATGTAATTCCCAGTGCTGTGTAGTAGGTCCTTGTTGACTCTTTTATATATGCGTGCGCGCGCGTGCTTAGTTGCTTGGTCGTGTCCCACTCTTGAGACCCCATAGACTGCAGCCGGCCAGGCCTCCCCGCCCATGGGATTCTCCAGGCAAGAATCCTGGAGTGGGCTGCCATTCCCTTCTCCGTGTTTTGTATGTAACAGTGTGCATGTGTCAACCCCCAAGTCCTGAGCTGCCCCTCTTCCTTTCCCCTTTGGGAGCTATGCGTTTGTTTTCTGTGTCTGTGGGCTGGGTCCAGTCTCAGCCAAGTCGTTTGAACCTGGGTGAGACATGGCCTGTGTTTCTCTAAACCCCCTCAGCCTGCCTCTTGGGGGTCACTCTTGCCCCGGGCTCTCCGCCTCCCCTTTCTTGCCGAGACCCTTCAGGCGACTGGTAGGTGGCTCCATCAGTGCCAGCCCGTCTTGCTGTGTGTTTATGCAAACTCAGGGAGTGTGCGTTTCATTGTGACTTAAATGACCCACCTTCAGGGATCACAGAAAGATGTGTATCTGCCCTGCTGTTTAACAGGGTGACTGTGAGAAGCTAATAAAACAAGTGGAAGCCACTTACCCAGTGGAAGACGCTAGACAGATGTTCATTAAATCTTTGTGCCTGTATCCCTACAGCCCTGAATGCTTCTTCCTTTCGAAAGGCTTAAATCACTTCGCGCGCTTGACTCACATCCCTTTAAAGTAAAGGGCTAATTGCTTGCTTTAATAAACCTCTTGCTTCTGACAGTCTATTAGCTACTTGCTCCCCTGTAAGGTGTGCAAAGTGACAGCTGGATTGCTTTTGAGATCTTGCAGGGTTTTCTCCTTTAAGTCTTCTAGGGAGTCTAACTAAAGGAAAAGGGGATGGCTTTTTAATCTCAGCTCTCCTTCTCTCTGGCAGTTGGTAACATCCTTTGGTAAGGTTTTGAGGAAATAAAATTTTAAATTAATAATGAAAGCAGTGGGCTAGAGTCTGTCTCCTCAGCAGTTTACTCCTGGGGTTCATACAGGCTCCCAGAATTCAGGAGTCATGAAGCAACAAGGCTCTAGAGGAGCCAGGTTCAGGCGCCCCGGGCTCCTTGCACTGTGGTTATGGAATGGACACTAGACTCCTCACGCAGTTCAGGATGCTGCCTGGGAGAGCCTGTGTTCCTATTCTGTGCAGCCCTCTGTGGCATTTCTCTGTCCACGGGACTCTCCAGGCAAGGACACTGGAGTGGATTGCCCTTTCCTCCTCCAGAGGATCGTCCGGACCCAGAGACTGAACCCGAACCTCTGGCGTCTCCTGCGCTGGTAAGCGGACCCTTTACCACTGAGCCGCCCGGGAAGCCAACCCACCCCAGTGTTCTCGCCTGGAGAGTCCCAGGGACAGAGGAGCCGGGCGGGCTGCAGCCCATGGGGTCACAAAAAGTTGGATGTGACTGAGCAGCAGGCATGGCGTGGCATGGCATGGGACATTTATACTGGCAACGTACCACGTGCAGTATCGTAACTGATAATAACCTCTCTGGTGATTTTACTTCCCATTGGAACCTTATGTGATTTAACTCATTGCTGTTCTTTCTCTACTAGACTTTCAGTTCTTTGAGAACAGACTGCATCTGCCCATTTCACGGCTTCCTCTCCAATGCTTAGCCCAGCCCCTGGCATAGCGGGCAGACATACATGTGTTGAAAAACTCAGTGAATACACAGTCTCCCTAACAGTGTGCCCAGAAGTGGGGTGATGCCCAGACTGAGGGTGTGTGTTGGACCGCCTCACCTTGGAGGTCCCAGCCCCACTGTTTGCTCCTCCCAGCGCGTGTGGTAAACTCAGATGGTGTGCCTAGTTTGCCCTCAGTTGTGAAGTCAGGTGTTGGCGATCGTGACAGCAGTGGACGCCTCTTGCAGCAGGTAGAAAGCACACCACACAAGGCCCTTCCTGTGCGTTTCTCTGCAGCCTGGTTTAGACAGGACACACTTCAATCTCCAGATGAATACTCCTTCAGAGAGGAGCGTGTGTGGTGGGAGTGTGGGCAGGGGCTTGAGTGTGTGTGCTCAGCCGTGTCCGACTCTGCACACAGACTTACTGACTGTAGCTCGCCAGTTTCCTCTGTCCAGGGGATTTCCCAGGCAAGAATACTGGAGTGGGTCGCCATTTCCGGGGAACTTCCGGACCCAGGGATGGAACCCGTGTCTCTTGCGTCTCCAGCATTGGCAGGTGGATTCTTTACCACTGAGCCTCCACTGAGCCCAGGAAGAGGGTGGTGAGAAAAGGGAGTTGAGGCCACACAGAGAAAATTGTGGGTAGAAAACCCTTGACTTGCCCTAGGTGTGAGCGGTGCAGAACCAAAAGCTTTCCATCACAAAAGCTGGGGACCAGCGGTCTCAGTAAGCACTGTAACTGACAGCATGAATTTATGTTTTTCTGTCTTCAAGAACAGCTAACATGTTACAACTAGGCGTCGGAAAAGGTGATTATCTTGAGGAAAAGAACGTGTTTGCATCACAGAATGGAAGATCCTAGAAGGAAACTTGAGATGACTTAGTTTCTTAATTTCACTGTCAGTGAAATCAAGACTTTCCCAAAGATCTTCATGGCTCTTATTTTAATTTTGCTTCCATTTACTTACGGTGCTGTGGAAGCCTTGGTGTTATGCTGAGATGGCCCTGGCGGCAGCGGTGATTAACGCGTTGAAGGGGCCTGGGGCCATCTGAGAATGGGGTACACAGTCCCCTGACTGCCTTCCCAGAAACAATGAGAACCTTATAAGGTACTTTTCCATGAGAATCCTTAAGAACTTTTCTTGCAAACCTCATGCAGTATTTTACTGAGAAAAGGACTTTGGGTATCTGAAAGAATAGAACTAATCTGTGATTTTGGTGGCAACAACCCAGGATGTTCTATCTTCTTAAGTCAGTATTCTCATGAATGTTTTCTTTTCAATATAAATAGCATTTTTGAGGGAGAAAGAATAGTGTTAAGATAGTCTGAGTGTTCTATATATAAAAAGTGTTCTGCTTCCCTCTTTCCACAAGCTTGAGTGTTTTAAAACATTTCTCTGAAATTATTAGTCCGTGACTCTTCCTTATAAACTGATTGGCGTTGCAACTGTCCCCAGCCCAGAGGTCCTCACCTCACCATCCAGCTCAGTCGCTCTGCCGTGTCAGACTCTTTGTGACCCCGCGGGCTGCAGCACCTAACCATGGCGCCTGTCAAAAGCCTGCACCCACTGATAGGAGAGCCTAGTTTTCCCAGGAGCAAGGCTTATTTCACATCGTGTGATATCCTAGGTGCCCCTGTGGTTTATTCATGCCGAATCAGGGATGGACTTGGTATTAGAATTTAAGTCTCTGTCGCTCAGGATTAAGAATGTAAATGATGCTAACAGCGTGACTGACATCTAGTGGATATAAGGCAGTGGTGCTGTTTACAGCCTTGTTTTTTCCCCTTCAGGATATTATTTATAGGGGAAAAATCACATTTGCAGAAACTACTGTCTCAACTGCACTAGATTGTAGTAAAATGATAGAAACGAGAAACTTCTGGAAATGAAGGTTACTCCCTTTACAGAGCTTTGAAAGAATGTGCACTAGCTTGGAGTGGAAAAAAAAAAAAGACCAAATATCTAAATTTAGTTTTATTTAGTTTGCTGAAAAAGATTGAAATACATTGACATGATAATAAAAGCTTATAAAATATATAAATATCTGCACAGAATTGTAATACTTATTTTCTTTNATTAAGAATGTAAATGATGCTAACAGCGTGACTGACATCTAGTGGATATAAGGCAGTGGTGCTGTTTACAGCCTTGTTTTTTCCCCTTCAGGATATTATTTATAGGGGAAAAATCACATTTGCAGAAACTACTGTCTCAACTGCACTAGAGTGTAGTAAAATGATAGAAACGAGAAACTTCTGGAAATGAAGGTTACTCCCTTTACAGAGCTTTGAAAGAATGTGCACTAGCTTGGAGTGAAAAAAAAAAGGCCAAATATCTAAATTTAGTTTTATTTAGTTTGCTGAAAAGGATTGAAATACATTGACATGATAATAAAAGCTTATAAAATATATAAATATCTGCACAGAATTGTAATACTTATTTTCTTTTTGGATATTCACTTACCTGCTGAGAGAGATGCTGGGAAAGTTCTTATCTACCTATTCTAATATGAATCATTACTTGTGATTGTGTAAAAGTGTTGAAAATGTGTTATTCTAAGATGCAGCTATTGATAATGAACAAGTAGAATGAGTTTTAAACTGTTTTTATTTTGACTATCAGAAAAATTCATTTATTATTATAGAAATATGCAAAAGAATTGATCACACCAATAGGAAATTTTAAGCACAAGATGTCTTGTAAAGAAAGTGCCCATTTGTTATAATTAAGGTGTAGGAACCCAGATGAGTAAAGGAAACAATGCAGATTATAAAGTTGAAATTGGATCTTTAGGGGAAAGTCCCGGGCGTTTTTATTTGAGGAGTTTCTGGGTGTAGAGAACAGCATTGTGAACAATGTGATAAGGCAGTGGCTTGCTTTGCAGAATGCCATTCCTAGGCAAAGTAGCTTTTACCTGCCAGGAATAAGAGATATTTTGACATGGGATCTGGTAAAATTTCAAAACGTGAGTTTCCTTGCAGAAGTCTTTTTCAGGACTGGCTTTCTTCCTCAGGCCCTCCCCTCTCTTGGGTCTTGCAGCAGGCATACAGCACTTTTTAAAGGGTGTTTTGTCAGTGAGGACAGCCCCGCTGCGCCAGCTGGTCTGCATGGGACTTGCATGCTCTAGACAGTAGTCTTCACAAGGAGAAAAATGCTGGTTAGGACTTAAGGCAGATGGCTTGTGCTTCTCTTTATAACTATCAGCAGGTCAGACAGACCTTATTCCTGTTCCTTCATTATTATTATTATTATTTTTAAACTTCAGATGTTTAATAGTAAGCTATTTTTCTTACAATTTCAGAATAGTTCTGAGAACATGTCAGTGTAATTTAGAGGATTTGTAGCTGTTGTTTAGTCCCTCAGTCATGTCTGACTCTTTGCAACGCCATGGACAGTCGCCCACCACCTGGACTACAGTCCAGGAATTCTCCAGNGCCATTCCTAGGCAAAGTAGCTTTTACCTGCCAGGAATAAGAGATATTTTGACATGGGATCTGGTAAAATTTCAAAACGTGAGTTTCCTTGCAGAAGGCTTTTTCAGGACTGACTTTCTTCCTCAGGCCCTCCCCTCTCGTGGGTCTTGCCGCAGGCATACAGCACTTTTTAAAGGGTGTTTTGTCAGTGAGGACAGCCCCGCTGCGCCAGTTGGTCTGCATGGGACTTGCATGCTCTAGACAGTAGTCTTCACAGTGAGAAAAATGCTGGTTAGGACTTAAGGCAGATGGCTTGTGCTTCTCTTCATAACTATCAGCAGGTCAGACAGACCTTATTCCTGTTCCTTCATTATTATTATTATTATTTTTAAACTTCAGATGTTTAATAGTAAGCTATTTTTATTACAATTTCAGAATAGTTCTGAGAACATGTCGGTGTAATTTAGAGGATTTGTAGCTGTTGTTTAGTCCCTCAGTCATGTCTGACTCTTTGCAACGCCATGGACAGTCGCCCACCAGTGGACTACAGTCCAGGAATTCTCCAGGCAAGAATACTGGAGTGGGTGGCATTTCCTTCTCCAGGGTCCTGTTCCTTTAGACCGTCATTTTCTCTAGAACAGCTAGGGAGGGGCTGCTGTGGTGTAAATTCTTGGCAGTTTGTAAAGAAGTGGTTTACATTTGCAAGCGCTTTCGTGCAGCCTGGGGAGAAGACTGTCCGGTTTGCCGACTGTATCTTCTGTATGTGTCCAGGCACTGATACTGAGAAAGCTTCCTTGGTGACAGTGCGACAAAGCTGATTATCCTTAACATCGCAATTATAAAGTCAGGCCATAATTTGTCCTCTTACTTGGAAAAATTGAGGTATAATTTACACACAGTTGAAATGCAATGTTACGGTTCAGTGAGTTTTACCAACGCAGACACCTGTGTAATCTACATCTTCTGTCAAGATTCAAAACATTTTCATCTCTTGGGGAAGTTCCCTCGAGCCTCTGCCCAGGCAAGTTCTGCACCCGCCACTCTCCACTCCCACAACCACTTTTGTGATTCCTTGCATCATGGATTACCTGTTCTACAGTTTAACATAAATGCAGTCATAGGAATTATTTTAAGTGTGATCACGTTACTCAAATTTAAATACACTTCAACTGAATTTGCTTGTTTCTGTTTCAGTTTCGTTTTAGTTGGTTTTTCCCCCGGGAAACTTGTTTCCGATATGTATCTGTCAGTAGATATTTAGAATCCCCAGCCCCTTCCCCACATGCCACCTACTTCATCGTGTAAGTATCATAACTGTTATTTTCTCTAACCTTCCTGTGTTTCTGTTTTACCATTTTCCCTATCGGTTGTTTTTTTTTCAGATGTGGAATTTTATTTTTAAATTATTCTTTAATTTTTTTGAAGTGTGTTGCTTTAGTGTTGTGACAGTTTCAGGTACACAGCAAAGTGATTCAGCTGTGCGTATATGCATACACTTTCATCTTCACAGTCTTTCCCATATAAATTTTCACAGAGTATTGAGTAGAGCTCCCTGTGCTACACAGCAGGCCCTTGCTGAGTTATCTCTTTTGCATAATAGATGCATAGAATAGTCCACATACAGTGCTGTGTATATGGGAGAGGGCAGTGGCACCCGCTCCAGTCCTCTTGCCTGGAGAATCCCAGGGACGGGGGAGCCTGGTGGGCTGCAGTCCATGGGGTCGCAAGGAGTTGGACACGACTGAGCGACTTCACTTTCCCTGTTCACTTTCATGCCCTGGAGAAGGAAATGGCACCCCACTCCAGTGTTCTTGCCTGGAGAACCCCAGGGACGAGGGAGCCTGGTGGGCTGCCGTCTCTGGGGTCGCACAGAGTCGGACACGACTGAAGCGACTCGGCAGCAGCAGCAGCAGCAGTGTGTATATGTTAATCCCAAACTCCTAATTTATCCCTCCTCTTCCACTTTCCCCCTTTGGTAACTGTAAATTTGTTTTTGAAGTTTGGAAGTCTGTTTCTGTTTTGTGACTAAGTTCACTTATATGACTTTTTTAGATTCCACAAATAAGTGATATCATCCGATATTAGTTTTCTCGGTCTGACTTGCCTCACTTGGTATGATAGTTTCTGGGCCCTCTGCGTCACCGCAGCTGGCCTTATTGCCCCTCTTATGGCTGAGTACTATTCCGTGTTATGCACGTGCCACACCTCTGCTCGCACGTTGATGGGCATTTAGGTTGCTTCCGTGTCTTGGCTTTTGTGCACAGTGCTCCCGTGATCCTTGGAGTGCAAGCGGCTTTTAAAGTTACGGTTTCCTCCAGATCTGAGCCGGGACCGGGATGCTGGTCATAATCGGAGTTCCACACGTAGTGTTTTAAGGGGCCTCCACACTGCTCTCCCTAGTGGATGTGCTGATCTACAGTCCCACCTGCCGTGCTGGGCCAGTCCCTTTTCTCCACACCCTCTCTAGCACTTACTATTTGCAGACTTTTTGATGAGGGCTGCTCTGGCTGGTGTGAGGTGATGCCTCACTGTAGTTTTGATTTGCATTTCTCTCATATTTACGTTGAGCATCGCTCACATGTGTGGTACAGTCTCTGGAGAAATGCCTGTTCAGGTCTCCTGCCCAGCTCTTTGACTGGGCTGTTTGTTTTCTGATATGGAGCTGCGTGAGAGCTATTTGCATGTTCTGGAGACTGACCGCTTGTCAGTTTCTTTGTTTGTAATTATTTTCTCCCATTCTGTGAGCTGTCTCTTTGTTTCATTTATGATTTCCTTTTCTGGGCAAAAGCTTTTAAGTTTAATTTGGTCTCAATAGTTTATTTTTGTTTTTATTTCCATTATTCTAAGAGATGGATCCAAAAAGACATTGCTGTGACTTATGTCACAGAGCGTTCTGTTCTTCCCTCTAGGAGTTTTACGGTACACAGTCTTACATTTGGGTCTTCAGTCCATTTGGAGTTCGTGTTTGTACGTGGCGTCAGAGAATGTTCTGGTTTCATCCTTTCACTTGCAGCTCTTCATTTCCCAGCAGCACTTCTGGAAGAGACTGTCTTTTCTCCCCTGCGTATTCTTGCCTCTGTCATAGGTTAGACCACCACAGGCTCACGGGCTTATTTCTGGGCTTTCTTTCCCGCCCCATCGATCTGTATTTCTCTCCTTGTGCCAGTACCAGGCCATCTTGAATGCTGTATCTTTGTAATCAAAGCTTCTTGAAGTTAGGAAGCCTGATTCCTCCAGCTCCGTTTTTCTTTCTCAAGATGGCTTTGTCTATGCGGGGTCTTTTGTGTTTTCAGCCGAATTTTAAAATCATTTATGAATTATTATTTTAAATCTGTGAAAGATACCTTGGGTAATTCGATAGGAATGGCGTTGAATCTGCAGGTTGCTTTAGGTGGTATAGTCTTTTTGACAATATTGATTCTTCCAGTTCAAGAGCGTGGCATGCCTTTGCGTCTTTTTGTGGCATGTTGGATTTCTTTCATTAGTGCCCTACAGCTTTTGAAGTACAGATCTTTTGCTTCTTGAGGTAGGTTTATTCCTAGGTATTTTATTCCTTTTCATGTGATGGTAAATGGGGTTGTTTCATTAATTTCTCTTTCTGATAGTTTTTTGTTACTGTATAAGAATGCAACAAATTTCTGTATAAAAGTTGGTATCTTGCAACGTTACCGCCTTTATTGAGCTCCAGTAGTTTTCTGGTAGCGTCTTTAGGGTTTTTTTTGCATACTGTTATGTCATCTGAAACAGTTTTACTTCTTTTCTGATCTGGATCCCTTTTATTTCTTCCCATTCTTTGATTGTAGTGGCTAGGTCTTCCAAAAGTATGTTGAATAAAAGTGGTGAAAGTGGATATTCTTCTTTTGTTCCTGATCCCAGAGGAAATGCCTTCAGCTTTTCACCGTTGAGTCTGATGGGGGCTGTCATATATGGCCTTTATTATGTTGAGGTAGATTCCTTTTATGCCCAGTTTCTGGGGAGGTTTTTTTCTATCATAAATGGGTGGATTTTGTCAAAAGCTTTTTCTGCAACTGTTGAGACGATCATGTGATTTCTGTTCTTTGTCGGCTCGTGCTCTATCACGTTGATGAATTTGCAGATACCGAGAGACCCTTGCATCCCGGGATAAGGCCCACTGGCTCGTGGTTCACGGCCGTTCTATGCATTGCTGGGTTCGGTTTGCTAGTGTTCTCTGGAGGATTTTTGCCTTTACGCCCATCAGTGGCACTGGCCTGCGGTTTCTCTTTTTTGTGATATCTTTGTCTAGTTTTGGTGTCAGGGTGATGGTGGCCTTATATTAACAGAATGAATTTGAGAGTGTTCCTTCCTCTGCAGTTTTTTGGAATTGTTTCAGAAGGATAGGTGTAAATTCTTCTCTAAATGTCTGATAAAATTCACCTGAATATATGGTATTTGTTTTTCTCTTTCTGACTTGCTTCACTCTGTATAACAGGCTCCAGCTTCACCCACCTCAGTTCAGCTGAAACTCAGTTCGAGCCTTTTCATGGTTGAGTAACGTTCCATTGACCATATGTGCCAGAGCTGCTTTAGCCGTTTGTCTGTCGATGGGCATCTATTTTGCTCCCCTGTCTCAGCTATTGTAAATAGTGCAGCAGTGAACACTGGGATGCATGTGTCATTTTGAATTATGGTTTTCTCAGGGTATATGCCTGGGAATGGGATTGCTGGGCTGTATGGTAGTTTTCTTCTTGGTCTTTTAAGGAATCTCTAAACTGTTTCCATAGTGGCTGAAACTATTTACATTGCCACCAGCAGTGAAGACGGCTTCCCTTTTGTCTACATCCTCTCCAAAATTTATTGTTTGTGTATTTTTTGATGTTGGCCATTCTGAACGGTCTGAGGTGATATCTCACTGCAGTTTCGCTTTGCATTTCTCACAGAATGGTGGTGTCGAGCATCTTTTCCTGTGATTGTTGGTCACCTGTGTGTAGGTCTTCTGCCCGGGTTTTCAGTGGGTTGTTTTTCTGATATTGAGCTGCATGAGCTGCTTGTATATTTTGGAGATTAATCCTCTGTGGGTTGCTTCATTTGTAATTACTTTCTCCATTGTTCCCTTTGTCTCTATTTCATTTATTTCTGCTCTAATCTTTATGGTTTCCTTCCTTTTGCTAATTTGGCTTTTGTTTGTCCTTCTTTCTCTAGTTGCTTTAGGTGTAAGGTTAGGTTATTTGAGATTATTTTGTATTCTGAGATATAACTCTATTGCTTATAAACTTCTTAGAACTGCTTTTGCTATATCCTATGGGTTTTGAATCATGGTTGTTTTCATTTGTCTCCAAGTATGTTTTTATTTTCTGTTTGATTTCTCCAGTGATCCATTGGTTGTTTAGTAACATACTGTTAATCTCCATGTGTTGATATATTTTTTTTTACAGTTTCTTCTTGTATTTGATTTCTAATCTTATAGCCTTGTGTTTGGAAAAGATGCTTGATATGATTTCTGTTTTCTCAGATTTACAAAGGCTTGCGCTGTGGCCCAGCCTGTGAGCTCCCGTGGACAGTAGTCCCTCTGCACTTGAGAAGGACACGTGTCCTGCAGCCTTGGGGTGGGGTGCAGCCTATCTGCACACTGGACTGTTTGAAGCCGTGAGTGTGTTTCACTTTGAGAGATGACAGTCCTGCGCTGTTGGTTGTCCAGCATCTGAAAAGCGTGGCCTCGTATGTTGTGTCCAGTGTCCAGTGTTCATGGCAGGAAGGCAGATCTGTTTCTAGTTAACACTATCATGGCTAGAAGCAGAAATTCCCGGCACTATTTTTAATAAAGAGTTTTCCACATTGTCAGGTATTTTAGTAACAATATACATCCACTTGGATATTGCCTAATACAGCCTAGTTTTATGTGATAGCAGAAGTAAGTCAACACTTGGGGTACAAAAGTTTTCAAATTTCCAAACAACTGCATACTTGGCGTGTATGTGTTTAATCCCAGGAAGTGCCAAGAGTGCAACTTCAATCTCTTATTAAAGCAAATGACACAGTTATTTCACGATGAAGCGCTGTGAACTTAGGACTTCCTTTCCACACATTTCTTATGTTTTTATAACGTAAGATTTTTTAGATCTAATTTATTGGAAAGCTTGAAAAATATTCACATTTTAAGGATAAGAAAGTAAAGGTAGGATTTTTAATGTGATGCAAATGTTGTAAACAGAGTTATAATTTGATGTTTTCTACTCGATGGAGGCGAGTCTGAGTGAACTCCGGGAGCTGGTGATGGACAGGGAGGCCTGGCGTGCTGCGATTCGTGGGAGTGCAAAGAGTCGGACACGACTGAGCGGGTGGACTGAACTGGACTGACCTGAATTGTGCACTTGTTTCAGTAGGATTATAGTGTCATGAATGCTTTTTCTTGAAAAAGGTGTGGCTAACTAATAATATCTCATCATATTTTCTTTTGTGAAAGCAAACAAGACTGCGCTTCTGGAAATAAAATTTGAACAATCAAAGAATATTTTTCTTTTGTCACTTACGTCACGAGTATTAACACACACTACACTTGTATGTACGCGCGTCTACTTTCTGCTTTGGTTCCTTACAGGGCTGTATGGTGGTGCTAAGTTTGGATTGGAGGATGCATGCACAGAGGTGAAGTGGAGGGGTGGGGAGGAAGTAGAGATGACAGGCAGGGTGGAGGTAACAGCGGGGTCAGGAAGAGAGATGGCCCCAGAATAGCAGACTCCGGAGGCAGGCCCTGTGACCTGCATGGAGCCCGCGCAAACCAGGGGCAGGACCAGGGGACAGCTCTTTTGTGAATATTTACTGGGTGTCAATGTATCGGGCAATGTGGTATTTTCTGGTTTAAACTCTGGTCTCCGAAGGGGCTTACAGTCTGTAGGGGAGGTTGACATATAACACATCTTCATGATTTAATTATCAAAACAAGTTCTGCTGTGTCAGTGGTTAGCTTTTGTAGTAGAGAGAACTACTGACAGTTATTTAAATTTATATTAAAATTAGAATGGCTTTCCTTGGAAGTTTATGTTTAACTCACAAAGCTTGATAATCTGTTTTTCATTCTCTTCCACTTTTTCTTTGTGTCTGTTATCCTACTTAAACAGAGTAAAGCCCCTTAACAGTTTGATCTCCTTTAGAACTTTAGTTAATGGAATTCTCTTAGATATTTAAAAATAATTTTTAAAGTCAGTATATTTTCTCTTTAAACATTTAAAACACATAATTAGAAGAATATAAAATTCTGGTAATAATAATTCTTAAGTACCTTAAACAATTCTTGAAAGTCTAATCAGTTAAACTTGAAAATCAAGTTAAAAAATGGTTTGGCACTATTCACAAAGTTGATCAGTTTCTGTATCCCTTTTATTTTAAGTTTTGGTTTTATCTTTTTTAAAAAACAATTTATTACAATATAGTTGATTTGCAATGTTGTGCTTAATGTGTCTGTTCTTTACATATATTTATGTATTTGAGCAAACTCCAGGAGATAGTGAAGGACAGGGAAGGCTGGCGTGCTACAGTCCACGAGTTTGCAAACAGTGAGATATGACTTAGTGACTGAACAACAGTAATATACTTATATATTTTTTGATTCTTTTCACTTTAAAATCATTACTTTAAGCTCAATTATTTATTCAAATTAGAATCACAAGTTTAGCTGTCAGATTCTCAATCATTTAAATAGGATAAATATTTAAACACAGATTATCTTGAATTTAACACAAAATAATTAGTAATGTGGGATTCCTTTGTGTCATAACTGCTGTATCTATTTCCAAATCTTCCCAGACACTTACAGGTTAAAAGAGACTGATGCCAAAACCTGACCTCAGCATACCGGTGCCGGATTGATCTTAGATACAGAGTCTGGGGCTTCTCTGGTGTCTCTGTTGGTAAAGAGACGCCTGCAGTGCGGGAGACCCAGGTTCTATCCCTGGGTTGGGAAGACCCTGTTACCACTCTAGTATTCTTGCCTGGGAAATCCCCTGGACAGGGGAGCCTGGCAGGCTATAGTCCATGGGGTCTCAGGAGTTGGACACGACTTAGTGACTAAACCACCACCACTACTTTGGGGCAAAGTAGAAAAGAACGGGCTTCCCTGGCAGCTTGGATGGTAAAGGGTCTGCCTGCAGTCCAGGAGACACGGGCTTGATCCCTGGGTCGGGAAGACCCCTGGAGAAGGGAGTGGCACCCCACTCCAGCATTCTTGCCTACAGAATCCCATGGACAGAGGAGCTATATAGTCCACAGGGCCATAAAGAGTGGGACATGACTGAGTTACTAATACTTTCAGGAAAGGATAGCTTTATTGCTTTGCTAAGCAAAGGGGGACACAGCAGCTTCCTATCCTGAAAACTGCCACAATTCAGGAAGATTTGGTGAGCTTTATAGCAATGGTTCAAGGGTGGGTTTGCTGATAATATTAGAGTGTGTGTCTAGTCTCAAGTAATCTCTCAATGAGCTTCACTGGTTCCTTTAATCCGGCCTCAGGTGGTGGTCTCTGGAATGAAGAATGTTAACCTCTTGCATTTCCATTTTCCATTTTTAAAGAGCTTAAAAATGTTGCTTTGTGTATCATTGAGGTGGACCCTGGCCCGAGCCTGCACTGGTGTTTCCCGGCTGCACCTCCCTCATCTCTGCAAGCAACCCCTCTCTTGCGTGATTATTGTTGTTCAGCTGCTCAGTCCTTTCCAGTTCTTTGCTACCCCATTGCCTGTAGCACGCCAGGCTTCCCTGTCCTTCACCATCTCCCGGAGATTGCTCAAACTCATGTTCGTTGAGTCAATGATGCCATCCAACCATCTCATCCTCTGTCATCCCCTTCTCCTCCTGCTTTCAATCTTTCCCAGCATCAGGGTCTTTTCTAATGAGATAGCTCTTTGCATCAGGTGGCCAAATTATTGGACCTTCAGCTTCAGCATTAGTCCTTCTAATGAATATTCAGGATTGATTTCCTTTAGGATTGACTGGTTTGATCTCCTTGCAGCCCAAGGGACTCTCGAGAGTTTTCTCCAGGACCACAGTTCAAAGGCATCAATTCTTTGGCTTTCAGTCTTCTTTATGGTCCAACTTTCACATCCATACATGACTACTGGAAACACCATATCTTTGACCATACAGACCTTTGTCAGTAAAGTAATGTCTCTGCTTTTTAATATGCTGTCTAGGTTTGTCATAGCTTTTCTTAAAAGGAACAAGCGTCTTTTAATTTCATGATTGCAATCACCATCTGCAGTGATTTTGGAACCGAAGAAAATAAAGTCTCTCACTGTTTGCATTGTTTCCCCATCTATTTGCCATGAATTGATGGGACCAGATGCCATGATCTTTGTTTTCTGAATGTTGACTGTTAAGCCAACTTTTTCACTTTCCTCTTTCACCTTCATCAAGAGACTCTAGTTCCTCTTTGCGCTCTACCATAAGTGTGGTGTCATTTGCATATCTGAGGTTATTGATATTTCTTCCTGCAATCTTTATTCCAACTTGTGCTTCATCCAGCCTAGCATTTCTCATGATGTACTCTGAATATAAGTTAATTAAGCAGGGTGACAATATACAGCCTTAATGTACTCCTTTTCCAATTTGCAACCAGTCTGTTGTTTCATGTTCGGTTCTAACTGTTGCTTCCTGACCTGCATACAGGCTTTGCAGGAGGCAGGTCAGGTGGTCTGGTATTCCTATCTTTTTAAGGTACTTACACACTTTTTTCATGATCCACACAAGTCAGAGGCTTTAGATAATTAATGAAGCAAAAGTAGATGTTTTTTGGAATTCTCTTGCTTTTTCTCTGACACAACAGATACTGGCAATTTGACCTCTGAGTTCCTCTGCTTTTTCTAAATCCAGCTTGAACATCTGAAAGTTCTTGATTCACATGTTGTTGAAGCCTAGACTTAGAGAATTTTGAGCATTACTCGCCTGCTTTGTAAGATGAGTGCAATTGTGTGGTAGTTTGAACATTCTTTGGCATTGCCCTTCTTTGGGATTGGAATGAAAACTGGCCTTTTCCAGTCCTGTGGCCACTGCTGAGTTTTCCATATTTGCTAGTGTATTGAGTGCAACACTTTAGCAACATCTTTTAGGATTTGGAATAGCTCAGCTGGAATTCCATCACCTCCACTACTTTGTTTATAGTGATGCTTCCTAAGGCCCACTTTATTTCACATTCCAGGATGTCTGGCTCTAGGTTGGTGATCACACCATCGTGATTATCTGGGTCATGAGAAGTTTTTTTTGCACAGTTCTTCTGTGTAATCTTGCCACCTCTTCTTAATATCTTCTGCTTCTGTTAGGTCCATACCATTTCTGTCCTTTATCGAGCCCATCTTTGCATGAAATGTTCCCTTGGTATCTCTCATTTTCTTGAAGAGATCTCTAGTCTTTCCCATTCTGTTGTTTTCCTCTATTTCTTTGCATTGATCACTGAGGAAGGCTTTCTTATCTCTCCTTGCTAGTCTTTGAACTCTGCAATTGTATGGGTGTATCTTTCCTTTTCTCCTTTGCCTTTCAATTCTCTTCTTTTCTTGACTATTTGTAAGGCCTCTTCAGGTAACCATTTTGCCTTTTTTTCATTTCTTTTTCTTGGGGATGGTCTTGATCTCTGCCTCCTGTACAATGTCAGGAACCTCTGTCCATAGTTCATCAGGCGCTCTGTCAGATCTAGTCCTGTGAATCTATTTCTCATTTCCACTGTATAATCGTAAGGGAATTGATTTGGGTCATACCTTAATGGCCTATTGATTTTCCCTACTTTCTTCAGTTTAAGCCTGAGAGTTGCAATAAGTTCAGGGTCTTAGCCACAGTCAGCTCCAGGTCTTGCTTTTGCTGACTGTATAAAGCTTCTCCATTTTTGGCTGCAAAGAATATAATCAGTCTGACTTTGGTGTTGACCCTCTGATGATGTCCATGTGTAGAGTCATCTCTTGTGTTGTTGGAAGAGGGTGTTTGTATGATCAGTGCATTCTCTTGGCAAAACTCTGTTAGCTTTTGCCCTGCTTCATTTTGTGCTCCAAGGCCAAACTTGCCTGTTCTCCAGGTATCTCTTGACTTCTTACTTTTGCATTCCAGTCCCCTATGATGAAAAGGAGATCTTGCCTGATTAGCAAGTAATTGAAAAGCTTCTGTGCCCAGGGGCCTCACACGGGCCTGGTTGTCATAGGTGAGTTGGGGTTTCAACTAGGCCAACATTTCATAACTATCACATGGTTTTTACCTTGCCAGTTTCTAGCCTTGGGATTGGAGTTTGAGAAGGAAAACCTGGTTACTGATTTATCCTGAACACAAATGGACATAGGAATTATTTTGTAGTTACTATGGCAAAAGAAGACTCCAAGTCTGTATGGCCTTCAGAATGAGATTCCCCTTTCAGCCTACCTGCCAGCCTATTTCTCATCTGATTCTTATTTTACTTCTGATTGTGGAATGCAGCTCCCAAGGCTTGCAGTGCTCAATTGTGTCCAATTCTCTGCAGCTGCATGGACTCTGGCCCAGCAGACTCCTCTGCCCGTGGAATTTTCCCAGCAAGAATATTAGAGTGGGGTGTTATTTCCTACTCCAGGGGATCTTCCTGAGCCGGGGATTGAACCTGCATTTCTTGCATCTCCTGACTGGCAGGCCAGTTCTTTACAGCTAGTGCCGCCTGGGAAACCCATTGCTTACTGAACGAACCAAAGTAGAGATTAATTTGGAGTGTGGGGAGCATATGCCTACTTCTTGTGTCAGTCAGATGCTTCTCTCTGAGCCTCCTGAAACCTTGCTTGCTTCTATTTTAATGCTTTTAAAAGATAATCTTTGATTTGGTTATTTTTTCCAATAGAACCTATGAGCTTTTTGAGAGATTGTGTTGTGCTTTCTTTTACATAATATCTTTTGGATCCAGCACACTGCTGGCATATGTGCTTAACAAATATTTGCTGGATTCTATTCTTCAGTATTTTAACGAAAATAGACTTCCCTGGTGGTCCAGGGGCTAAGATTCTGTGCTTCCAAGGTGGGAGTCATGGGTTTGATCCTTGGTAGGGGAAGTAAGATTCCACATGCCATGCTGCGCAGCCAAAAACACACACACAAAAAAACAAAACCAAAACCCAGAAAAAGGACACAAATGTCACAGCTTTGAAGTAGCTTGATTAGGGTGAAGTAGGTTAAGAGCAGGAACACCACTTAAGAGGATATTTAAGCAGTCTCAGTGAGGCAGTCAGTGGGGATGAACAGAAGATACAGTCAGGAGTATTCACTCAGGGAGTAGGGATTCATAGGATTGAGGCCTGGAGGACATGAGGTCAAGAATGACTCAGAGTAATTTCTTAGAAGGCCGGATAAATGAACACAATACCATTAAATGAGATTGGGACTCAAGCCCAGGTGTATTTAGTAGAAGACACTAAGTTAATTTTAAATGTGTTTGAGGAGTTTGAGGGAATTATGAATTATCAGAATTCCCAGAAAGTTGTTGGAAAAAAACTTCTAAAATTCATAAATCTAGGTAAGAGATAGCATTCATAATAATCAGCCTGTGGAGGGTGATTAAAATTGGAGTTCAGATTCTCAGTGGGAAGGAAGCCGAGTGAGAAGATAACAATGTGGTTGATTTAACTTTTGCTGTTTTTCAGTTGCTAAGTTGTGTTCAGCTCTTTGTGACCCCATGGACTGCAGCATGCCAGGCTTCCCTGTCCTTTGTCATCTCCTGGAATTGAGTCAAACTCATGTCCATTGAGTCAGTGATGCCATACAATCATCTCATCCTCTGTTTGCCCCTTCTCTTCCTGCCTTCAATCTTTTCCAGTATCAGTGTCTTTTCCAATGAGTCAGCTTTTCGCATCAGGTGGCCAAAGGATTGGAGCTTCAGCATCAGTCCTTCCAATGAACATTCAGGACTGATTTCCTTTAGGATGGACTGGTTGGATCTCCCTGCAGTCCAGTAGACTCTCAAGAGTCTTCTCCAACACCACAGTACTAAAGCATCGATTCTTCAGCGCTCAGTCTTCTTTGCGGTCCCCTCTCACATCGGTACCTGACTACTGGAAAAATTTAGAGAAGATTCAAAGTTGTCAGATTCTGGCCTGACAGATGTGTAAAGGTGAGGGAGGTCAGCAGATTAAGGAGGAAGATGAGGCAAGGAAGGAGCGAGACACTCAGCCCTGCTGGTATAGTAGCCCTCCTTCTTGGAGGAGGAACGTTTCGATAAGGACCAACAGGAGGCCTTGGGATATGGGTGCTGGGAAGCCTCCCGTAGGGGAGGACGCGTATGCAGTCCTACTGGGCTCCTTTGGTTCGGCTGGGTGATGGTCACTGTGAACCTGAACTCCTGCTCTGTGGTTCTGTCTCAGGCAAACGTGTAAAGTGTTCTGACCCATTATTGTGAGATGGAGGCAAAGCCTCGTGACGCTGTTGTGAGGATGGCAGGAAGTCGCCTGCACTTTCCAGGGAAAGCGAACGGCCCTGAGGTGTGCACGCTGACTGAGAGGCTGGGTGGCGGTTGTGGAACCTGAGCAGGAAGAAGCAGGTGCTTCCCTCCCTGCTCTCGTGCAGCCCTTGGCCTCGCCGAGCACCGGCCACGTCCACGCTAGCGTGCCAGCGGCTGATGATAAAGTGAGGCCTTAATTATGCTTTTGTTGTTGACAGGCCTGAAATTATAACCAGTATTTATAAGCTATTTAAGACAGCTTATATTTTATTTTTCAAGTTATATTTTTGGGAAATACTTTTCAAGTTATAATCATATCACACATGCACCTGGGAGCAAAGCTAGTTTGTAAGTTGAGGATTGCCTTCACTGACTTGTCAGGCTGCAATCATATTTCTCCCTAGTATGCAGAAGTCATGCTCATTTCTATGAACTCTGTGTGTGTGTGTGTGTGTGTGTGTGTGTGTAGAAATATTGAAGTAGAATGAAACAGAGGACAGAAGTTCCCATTTAAGAAGGTGATGCTTGAGAATCACAATTCATATGTAACACAAGGGAGAAGTGTATGGATTTTAGGAGCCAGGGATATTTCCTAAAGTTTGTCTGGTGGTAAAAATATGAATTACATGCAAATTAAAATTCATGTTGAGACCTTTATAGTTACTATAGTGATAAAGTTTAAAAGCTCTTTTAGAAACACTGCTTAAAATTATCCTCGTCAAAACTTTCAAACACCGCTTCGTATTTATGCAGGTACACTTCACTGACACTGGTGGTGGTCTGGTTGCTACTTTGTGTTCGCCTCTTGCTGCACCATGGACGGTAGCCCGTCCGACTCCTCTGTCCACAGGCTCTCCAGTCAAGAATGCTGGCGTGGGTTGCTATTTCCTTCACCAGTTCATCTTCCCAGTCCAGGGACTGAACCTGGGTCTCCTGCCCTGCAGGTGGAATCTTTACTGACCGAACCACCAGAGAAGGCTTCGTTGATACTAAAGTAAAAGTTTCTTTTCTAGTCTTTCTCCATTGCTAACCCCTGTTTCAACTCCCAATTGTTTGAGAAATGAATAAAAAAGAGTTCTAAGATAACTCCAACTATTCAAAGTCATACAGTTTAGAAGCCAGGAATTTTAGTTTTTGTAGACATTAATAATTTCATACATTTGAATTTTTTCTGTAAATTCTGTGTTTTGCCTTTTGAACTCAAATGTAGCATCAGTCCATGACTCTCTAGGATATGCTGATGTTTTGGGAGAAATCAGCCCTGTTTTTGTATCAGCTAAATTGAGGATATAATGAGAACTCAGTGTAAACCAGTCAGTTAAAAACCTAGTTTTTTTTATAAAAGGCATCAGAATTTCCAAAATTCTTTATTAAATTAATTTTGTGACATTGATTGGGAAGAGCTGGCTGATTGGAAAAGACCCTGATGCTGAGACAGACTGTGAGGGCAGGAGGAGAAGGGGGTGACAGAGGATGAGATGGTTGGATGGCATCACTGACTCAAAGGACATGGGTTTGAGCAAAATCAGAGATGGTGAAGGATGGGGAAGCCTGGCCTGCTGCACTTCTTGGGGTCCTGGGGACTTGGACACGACTTAGCGATTGATGAAAGAAATGCTGATGAAAGAGAATGCTTTCAGGAATGGGAAAATGCAAGAAAAAAGGACACTCTCAAAACACTTTATTTGGGTTTGGCATCCATATTTCCCTGAAGTAGGGGGACTGTGAAAGTGGGTTTGCTCTACACTCCGCTTCCCCAGCTCCAACTTCAGTTCTTCAGGGCAGGACATCTTGTGGGGTGTTGGCTGCAACCCAGGCCACGCTTCTTACCATGACGCAGTGCCAGCAAGCGGCCGGGTGGGCACCAGCTGGTGGAAGCACCTGTGGACGCTGGCAGTGCCAGCTGGGTCTTAGTTCTCCTGAAGTGTGTGGTGTAAGTTGTGGTCACTCAGTTGGGTCTGACTCTCTGCAACCCCTTGGACTATGGCCTCTGCCCATGGAATTCTCCAGTCAGGAATGCTGGCGTGGGGTGCCATTCCCTTCTCCAGGGGGTCTTCCCAACTGGGGTTTCCTCACTGCAGGCAGAGTCTTCCCCATATGAGCTGCCAGGGAAGCCCCTGGTAGTGTTGTATAATAAAAATACTTAATGACTCTCGGGTCATCAGAACCCTCCATCTCTGGAATTCACACCTGAAATTCCTACTTATCTTAACTTGAAGAGTTCCTCCCCTGGTTCTCATTTCTTACTGCCTATTTTAATCTTTTGTGGGAGCTTTTAATGGTCTCCAGGCCCAGATCTCTAGGTATGGGGTGCAGCTGTGGTCTTCTTGAGGTTGTCCTGAACTTGCCAAGCCCCTCCAGAGTGCACTCACTATTCTGAACTCTCTTGACGGAGCTGCTGTAGCTTGGTGCCCACTCAGAGGCAGGGGTGACTGTAGGCTCTAAATCCATTGATTTTGGGTTTTACGGGACAGAGATTGGTATCTGCTGAGCTGTATCCCTGCAAAATCCATGTATTGAATCCCTAACACTCAGGACTTCAGACTGTGACTGTACTGAGAGACGGGTCTTTAGAGAGGTAACTAAATTAGCATGAGGTCATTAGCTTGGCTCCTAATCCAAAATGGCGTGTATCCTTTTATGAAGAGGAGAAAAGGATACAGATAGGCACTCCACAGGAAGGCCATGTGAAGGCGTGGAGAATGGCCAGCCACAAGACAGAGAGAGGGCGCAGCCCTGCTGACACCTTGACCTCGGACTTCCAAACTCCAGAACTGCTGGAGATCAATACCCAGTCTGTGGCACTTTCCTTTGCCAACCCTAGCAAATCAGTAGAGGGATCGGATGACTGTAGGGAAGAAGGAAGAAAAGAAGAGGAAACGAAAATCTCTGTGAAGCGCTCTGTGAAAATGAAATTTGCTGACAGCATCTCTGTCTGCCTTGCTGTGTGGACAGATCCCTGGGAAGTTCCTCGGTTTCACAGAGAGCAGATGGCTCAGGACCTCGACCTTGGCACCATGAGCGTCATGGAGACGGGAGGAGGGGTGAGAGTGCTCCCCAATTCTCGGCCGTGTGCTCTCCAGATACACACCTGCTCCAGTGGTTTATAAACACTTAGCCACCAGACCACTCTTCCAGTTTTGTGCTATGACGTTTCCTACAAATGTTCCATGTGAAATTACAGTACAATAAGCTATTCAAGGGAGAAAACCATATCCTATTAATTTTTATGATTTACTGAATGACATGCGGCAGGTACTCAAAAATGCTTGTTGACTGAATGAAGACCTTGATTAATGAGTGATTAATAACCTACTATATTAAGTCTAAGTTATTGGAACTCATTTTCAAAAGACTATTATCTATGTTCTTTTTGTAAAAAAAAATCTATATTCTTTAAAATACCTATTTTCCACATAGGCTGCTAATACCAAATAATTTCTGACAAATTGCTTCTGTATTGCTCATATTATGAATGTGTGGTTTATGTAGTTCCCCACCTGAGTTGCCTTCCCTTCATGGAATTCTGCTGTTTTTTAGTCAACATTCATTTCTTGTGTCTGCTTGGCTATAAACCGTGGATCCCAGTCTACACTCAGCAAACACATATTGAGCCTCCCTTTATAGACGTACTGTGTTAGATATTAGGAATACACAGATAAACTCAGCAAGGCTCTCTGTTTTTCAGGGTCTTGCACTTAAACTGGGGAGAGAGACAGGCAAATAGTTAAGATATGAAGTGCTGAGTATCAAGATAATAATAGAGACAGAAAACAGATGCTGTTGGATTATATAGGATGAGAATTCAGATGTACAAGGGGCTCAGAGAAGACTTCCTAGAGACAGTGAATTGAATGGATTCTGGATGGGTATGTGGGAATTACCTAGGTGAAGTAAGTAAGTACAAGGGAGTACTTACTTCCAAGTACTTACAACCAAGCAAAGGAAATAGCATAGACTGAAGCCCAGAGATAACGAGTCTTTGAAAACTCTGTAGCGCTTTCACCCTGTGCAGTCTCGAAACCTTAAGGAATGGGTGCCGTTAGAACTCACCTAGATTGCTTGGGATGAGAGGAGAGCACTAATTACATAAAACACCCCCAAGAGAAAGGAAGCAAAGTGGTAGAAAAGAAACCCAGGGTCATGTTGTTTCTTGATCTGGTCCCCAGGTGACATCACCAGCCCAAGTCACTAATTTACTTGGGGTTGCCTCTTGTATTTCTCTATTTGCAAGGTACTTTTACGTACACTGTCTCCTTTGAATTGCAAAATAACTCTGAAAAAATTGTTGTTCAGTCACGAAGTCGTGTCTGACTCACTGTGAACTCATGGACTGCAGCACGCCAGGCCTCCTGATTCTTCACCATCTCCCAGGGTTTGCTCAAACATATCCACTGAATCAGTGATGCCATCCAACCCTCTCATCCTCTGCCTCCTCCTTCTCCTTTTGCCTTTAATCTTTCCCAGCATCAGGGGCTTTTTCAGTGACTCAGCTCTTTGATCAGGTGGCCCAAGTATTGGAGCTTCAGCGTCAGTCCTTTCAATGAATATTCAGGGTTGACTTCCTTTAGGATTGACTGGTTTGATCTCCTTTCAATCCAAGGGACTCTCAGGAGTCTTCTCCAGCACCACAGTTCAAAAGCATCAATTCTTTGGTGCTCAGCCTTCTTTATGGCCCAACTCTCACAACCATACATGACTGCTGGAAAAACCATAGCTTTTACTACATGGATTGTCGTCTGCCAAGTGATGTCTCTGCTTTTTAATATGCTTTATAGGTTTGTCATAGCTTTTCTTGTAAAACAAGATCAAGTAATCGTCCCATCGTGGGGATAAAGAAACTGAGGTGCAGTAAGTTTGAGTCATTTGAGCAAATTGACCCCAATAGAAAGTTGCAGATCTGGGATTCAGAGCCAGGTTCTCTGACTCTATAGGCTTGTTTCCTTATATCGTATTTTCTTCTATAAAACATATGAATGGCTTTTGGGAGAGGAGAGATTATAGGGTGGACTACCTGGGATTGGAGGAATTCCACATGTCTACAATTTAGGAAGTGATGTCATGTGACGTGGTGCTTCAGAAGACTGAGTTCTAGGGAGACACCTCAAGAACAGTCCACTGTTTTTATCGGAACATCATGGACATTGTAGACATATGGACATTATGGAAGTACGTACTGTCATTCTAGCTCCCATGTCCCTCAGAGGTGTTGAGAACCGACCACAGATTCATGGTCTGCAGTATCTCAGCAGCAGAGGGATGGCCAAACACATGCTGAGGAGCAGAAGAGAGTGAGGGCTCCCGGGCAGATCTGGGTTTAAGTCCCGCTTCCATTCTTGGCAGCTTGCCAAGTTTCTAAGCGTGTGGTGCCTGACCTGTAAAACATGGATGACGCACAGGCTTTTCTCATGGGCTGTTGTGAAGATCCATGAGTCAGTCCATGTGGAGGGCTTAGCATAATTCTCGGTAAAAAAACTCCTAAAACACGAGCAATGATTGCTATTACTATTATTATGTCTCTTATCCTGAATCAGTGGAAGAAAATGCTGTGTGCTCTGGGGGTCTGTTCCAGTGTCCCTTGACATTTCTCGGTGCCCAGCGTCACATCTCCCTCCAAACTGATAAGGACACCCCACCCGAAGAGCCTTGGGGCACTTCTAGGTCTGGTGGCACCATATCATTATCTTCCAGAACATGTGAATTTGACTTTTATAGGCAAGTCTCAAGCCTGAATTTTCAAATAAATGTGAAGTTTTGAATTGTGTCTAAGGCATAATTATTGAATACCCCTCTTTGTAACATTTAGAAATTTGTGTGTGTGTGCTAAATGAAATATTGAGGGACTGAATAGAAGAAATTTGATGCACGTAACATTCAGTAAAAGTATATCTTAGGATTACTGTTTTGGAGATAAATATTACACGATGGTAGAAATGATTTTAATTTTATACACATTTTCTTTTGGACTATGTGCTAAGTTAAATATAAATTTTTCTTTGAAACTGCACATGTCTTCTTAAAAAGCATCATCTTTATAAAGCGATGCCCACCAAAGTCTTTCATTAAGAGCACAATCAGTATCTTTTTCGTGATGACGATCTTGTCATCTAGAAAACATGGTATTTTATACTGATTTCCAAGCTCTGCTTGATTTACTTAGGTGCCCAGAGACCGGCATGAACTGTTAATTTCATATCGCCCGCCGTGACCACCCTGCGGAGGTCTGCAGAGTTCATAGAACAGTTACAGACGTGATTATACCAGCCGTTCCTCAGACCTGACACCAGCTTCAAATTAAAAACTGACAGGCCTCACCTGCTCCTGGGTTCACCCACAGGTCACCTTCTTGTCACTTCAGCTCTCCACCCATTAAAGTGACATCTATGTTCATAAAGGGGCTGAGCAGGGTTATGAGTTGTTAGAATTGTTGAGGAATAAGAATCAGGTGTCGTCTGCCCAGATAATGTAGGGCTCCACTCTAGCCTTTACCGGGACAGGAGGTCAGCAGCTGTGCTTCCAGGGGCAGGAACAGAAGCCTGAGAGGTTGCCCACTGTAGCCCACGGGACAGAACAGACGCGCTATTAAAGGGGTGCTGTTCACTTGAGTAGGAGGAAGGAGGCAAACAGAAACAGCAGTTAAAAAATACTCTTTCCAAGCATCTAAATCAATGCAACACTCACGTAAAGCATAATGTCTTGCCCCCTTTCTCAGAAATACTTGGCTGGCCAAAAAATTCATTCGGGTTTTTCTATAACATTTTACTGAAAATAGAAGATGCTTGGTAGATATGATTTTTAAAAAACATCCTTTTAAATTGATACTTGGGATACTGCTTTGTCATTTTTATGGCTGTGCTGGGTCTTCGCTGCATGGGTTTCTCTGGTTGCGGTGTGCAGGCTTCTCCCTGTGGCGGCTCCTCTTGTCGGGAGCATGGGCTCTGGAGTTGTGGCTCACGGGCTTGGTCACTCCTCGGCACACAGGGTCTTCCTGGACGGCGGACTGAACTGGTGTCTCCTGCACTGCCAAGTGGATTCTTTACCACTGAGCAGTGAGGGAAGCGCGGTTGATCTGATTTTAACTAACCAGTTAATTAAAGCAAAGAATAATTTTTAAAAGAGGAAACTAGAGGAGAAGCTAATTGTAGTAACATCTCATTTCTATGTTTCTGGTAGTTTGGATAGTGCAAAGCCCAGAGTAGGCATTTCATAAACACATGTTGATGATAATACTGAGAAAAGTTAATGTACAGAGGAGATGCCTGAAAAGCTACAGATCTGAAAACTTATCATTAAATACTGAACATAAAGCAGATTATTCTTCCTGTAATCTAAGCGTCTTAGACTTCAGAAAGAATTATTTGCCAAAGTCTTCGGGAAAACAACAACAGCAACAACACGTAATTGCTTTTCAGATCTGCCTGCTTCCAGGGCGCCGGGAGCCTGGGGCGTCTGCCCTGGCTGCCTGCCACAGAGCCGTGCTGAGCCCAGCTCCCTGGTCCCTGGGCCCACCTGGGGAGGAGCCAGGTGGAGGGAAGACCTGGCCACTCCTTCCACACGGACACTTGAAATCTCTCACTTTCGCACAATGTCTTCTACATTTACTGACAGTTGTTCTGTAGGCGTGATTTTGGGTGCTGGTGGAGGGAGCTGAGCGCAGGTCCTTCTACTCCGCCATCTTGTCTCCTGCCCCGAATTATACAACCAAGCAGACTGGACATTCTTGCTGCGAGAACCCCGTGAATGAAAAGGCAGAAACTTCAGTTATCTTCAGTCAGTTCCTTCGCCTGCCTGTCGGCTTCCTAGCACACACAGCAGCAGCCCACGGCACACTGTGTGTGGTGGCTGGGGGTGCGGCCACCCACGCTGGCCTTCCTGGAGGTGAACCCTGGGGGTGCAATATACCACCTGGGTATTTCAGTCCTCTTAGGTTGCTGTTACAAAAATATCCTGGACAGTGGGGCTTAAGCAGCCAGCATGTGTTTCTCACAGCTCTGCAGGCTGGAGGGTCTTAAGATTCAGGTGCTAGCAGATCTAGAATCTGCAGAGAATGCCCTGTGAAATCCCTGGTTCACAGATGGATGTTCATGAAGGACCTGGTTCTTGCACAGCCCTGTGGGTCCTCAGATGGTGAAAGGCTGAGAGAGCCATGTGGGGCCTCTTTTAAATGGGTGCTAATCTCATTCATGAGAGCACCGTTCTCAAGACTTACTCACTCCCTAAAGGACCTCCTCCTGACACCATCACACTGAGGGTCTGCATTTCAGCTTGTGACTCTGGGGAACACAGACATTTGGTCCATGGCCCTGCGTGACCTTGGGCCCCTTGCTCAACAACTTTGTGTCTTAGTCTCCTTCTCAGTAAAACAGGAAAGTAAAGACGCTTAAAGCTCAACATTCAGAAAACAAAGATCATGGCATCCGGTCGCATCACTTCATGGGAAATAGATGGGGAAACAGTGTCAGACTTTATTTTGGGGGGCTCCAAAATCACTGCAGATGGTGACTGCAGCCATGAAATTAAAAGACGCTTACTCCTTGGAAGAAAAGTTATGACCAACATAGATAGCGTATTCAAAAGCAGAGACATTACTTTGCCAACTAAGGTCCGTCTAGTCAAGGCTATGGTTTTTCCTGTGGTCATGTATGGATGTGAGGGTTGGACTGTGAAGAAGGCTGAGCACCAAAGAATTGATGCTTTTGAACTGTGGTGTTGGAGAAGACTCTTGAGAGTCCCTTGGACTGCAAGGAGATCCAACCAGTCCATTCTGAAGGAGATCAGCCTTGGGTGTTCTTTGGAAGGAATGATGCTAAAGCTGAAACTCCAGTACTTTGGCCACCTCATGTGAAGAGTTGACTCATTGGAAAAGACTCTGATGCTGGGAGGGGCTGGGGGCAGGAGGAGAAGGGGACGACCGAGGATGAGATGGCTGGATGGCATCACGGACTCGAGGAACGTGAGTCTGGGTGAACTCCGGGAGATGGTGATGGACGGGGAGGCCTGGCGTGCTGCGATTCATGGGGTCGCAAAGAGTCAGACACGACTGAGCGACTGAACTGAACTGAACGGAATGACAGTTGTGTCATGCAGTAGGAGGAAATGAGTTGACACTGTGTAAAGTGTACAGAACACCGCCTGGACACGGTGCTACGTAAACGCAAGTGTGTCTCAAATAACTGTAAGCTGAGAATAGTTATAATACCTAACTGCCGTATTTGGAAGGGTTGCTATCAGTATTAAAGTAAAACGTAAACTCATGCCCATTTGATAGCATGTTTATTACTATATTATTGATGTATAGTAATATAGTATTACTATATTATTGCTACTATATTTAAGATATAACACTGGACAGGCTCTAAGGGTATGGAGACCGATTCTGTGCCCAGGGAACCCATCCTGTAGTGGGTGTAGTATAGTCATGAATACAGTCACTCGTAACATCTCTGAGATGGGCAAGGGAAGGTCTCGGCTTTAGGAATCACAGGACAGGGGGTTACTTGCAATCAGAAGATTAAGAAAAGGGAGGTAGTATTTGAGATGAGTTTTTAAATAAAGTTAGATTTTTGAGAGAAAACCAGGTGGAGGGGTGCCAGGGTCCAGCCCCGGTGGATCCANTAGTAATATAGTATTACTATATTATTGCTACTATATTTAAGATATAACACTGGACAGGCTCTAAGGGTATGGAGACCGATTCTGTGCCCAAGGAACCCATCCTGTAGTGGGTGTAGTATAGTCATGAATACAGTCACTCGTAACATCTCTGAGATGGGCAAGGGAAGGTCTCGGCTTTAGGAATCACAGGACAGGGGGTTACTTGCAATCAGAAGATTAAGAAAAGGGAGGTAGTATTTGAGATGAGTTTTTAAATATAGTTAGATTTTTGAGAGAAAACCAGGTGGAGGGGTGCCAGGGTCCAGCCCCGGTGGATCCACGGTGATTCGAAGGTGGGGACGGAGTCAGCGTCCTCCTTGGAAAAATGCATATTTAGTTACAGATATAGAGAGATTAGAAGTGGATGTGTAGTAGGAAAATTAGTGGAGAAAAAGAGGCTGAATAACTTGGGTTACATGGAATAGCATCCATATTCCAGATGGGAATTCAGCCAGAAAAACGGGGAGCAAGAATGAACGACATGGGGGAGTCAGTCTTTCCAGGAACTGATCCCATTTCTTTATTTTTCAGGTTTTCTTATATATCTTTTGTTACNTATTTGTCATGAAGTGATGGGATCAGATGCCTTGATCTCAATGTTTTGAATGTCAAGTTTTAAGCCAACTTTTTCACTCTCCCCTTTCACTTTCATCAAGAGGCTTTTTAGTTCCTCTTCACTTTCTGCCATAAGGGTGGTGTCATCTGCATATCTGAGGTTATTGATATTTCTCCCGGCAATCTTGATTCCAGCCTGTGCTTCATCCAGCCCAGCGTTTCTCATGATGTGCTCTGCATAGAAGTTAAATAAGCAGGGTGACAATGTACAGCCTTGATGGACTCCTTTTCCTATTTGGAACCAGTCTGTTGTTCCATGTCCAGTGTTGATTCCTGGAATGCAAAGTTGGATGGCATCCTATAAGAAGTTCTTGGACTCAATGAGATCTAGTTTAAGACATTATTGTTCAGATGTCAATTTTTCTTTCTTTTAATAAATATACTTACATAGTTTATTTTGAATTCATACAGCTGTATTTTTAAAATAATGTCTTGATGCAGCCTTCCTTGACATTTTCTGTGACCATACAAATACTCATATTTACATGAATCAAATAATTTAACAATAATGATCATAAATATTATTTACTTAATAAATGCATGTAAAATAAAGATTGTTTTAGGGATCTGAGTTTAAATATTGAAGATTAGTTTATTCAGCAAAGAATTTACCAGCTTTTCTCTTAATCCGTGCAGAAGCTCATCAGAGTACTCTCTTCTTGGTTCACTGCGTGTTTGAGTTTCCTTTTCTTTTCTCTGTACGTGGATCTCTGCTTACAGAGTATATGTTGCTTCTTCTCAATCTGTTTTTTCTACTTCTTGTACCTTATCTTGACTTCCTTTTCTTTACTACTTTCTCTTTTGTTTAACCAAAGTACTTCCTTCCTTTCTGATGAGCTTTTTCTCGCTGTGAATAGAAACTTCAGTGTAAACTAGAAGAATGCGAAATTCACTATCATCTAAATCCAAAGGACTTTCATACAGCCTGAGTAATCAATACTGGACAGATGAGGATAAATTAAATAAAAATAAGCTGAGGACACAGCTGTGTATGCACTTCTGTGTCTGAAGAAAAGGATTCTTTCAAGGTTTGTAAAACCAGGCTTGGCAGAGGGAGAAAAATAACCAGAATAGATTTCTGAGGGCAACACTTGGAAAAAAATGATTTGGGTATTGATCATTTTTAATCTTTTGCCTCGAACAACTGGGAGATGTATGATCATTCGAGCTGCGATGGAAATCCAGTCTGCTCTTTAGCCTGCCCCGATTCACTCTGACATGTTTTATATCCCAGGAGATTCGGCCACAAAGTCCATTAGAGCTTGGGAGGCAGTCAGGTCAGATCAATTGTGCACGCTGCAGACAGGGTCCCCATCGCTGATGGTAATTCACCTGCATTGTGGGAGAGGAGAGGAAAGGTTAAAGGCTGTGTTGCCATGAACACGTCTCATCTGTCTTGCAGGGTATTGGTGATACCCAAACACTGCTTAAAGAGCGAGATGTGCAAATTCAATGGGATTTAGAGCCCGTGGGCATTTCACACATTGTTAATGATGCTTTGGAGGGTATAAAAAGTACCCTGCTTGGAAGGAGAGATAAGAAAATGCCTTGTTCCTGGACAAACTTGAATAATGTTTCATTGTTGATGAGATGTATGCAAAGTATTATTGTTGCTCAGTTGTGTCTGACTCTGCGATTCCATGGATTGTTGCCGCCAGACTACTCTGTCCATGGGATCTTCCAGGCAAGAATACTGGAGTGGGTTGCCATTTCCTTCTCCCTTCCAGACCAAGGGATCGAACCTGAGTCTCCTGCATTAACAGGTGGATTCTTGACCACTGAGCGGCCTGGGAAGTGAAGTCTCCGGAGATTCAGAATACCTGGGGTAACTCACTTCCTGCCTGCCCCTCCCCCACCCCAGATTCCCTTCGCATTTAGTTCTTTCTGCGGCCAGAAGAGGTAACTTGTACATCTGTCATCTGGATTGGAGGCGTAAATTTAGGTCCTAACAAGGAAGAAGAAATTGAATAAAAGGGTCACTTAAATTCAGTTGATTTCTTTATTTTCAAGAAGAGCTCCTGTTTTGAGGATGACTGAAGTGCGTCAAGTAGTATTCTCTGGTGGGCATCCGTACAGTGCCAGTGCCTTCCTGAGGCTCCTGGGAGAGCTGCCTGCAGCTCTTTGCAGGCCCTGCCCTGCCCTCCCGTGCTCCCAGCTGCTCTTGCCCTGCACTGGTGTGCCTGTCCGGAGGGTTCAATTGAAGCGCAAAGCTCACTTTGACTGCTTTGCAAAATGGGGATGAATTTAAAATACATGGGAAAAAAGATAGCTTCCTATTCTTCCTTTTTCTCTTAGGGTTTTCTTTCCTCAAGTTTTTCTCTTGAGTTATATTTTCCACCATAAATTTCTTCATGGAAAGCGAATAATTTTCAAGAAGACTATGTCTTGGTTAGAGAAAAGAATAGGATGTGAATGGGATTACTTTTGTTAGGGAGTCCAGATATGACTCATCAAGAAAATGTTGGCCCCATGCAGTCTGTCCTTTCCAGCCCTTTGTGTGCTTGCTTTTATTTAAGGACGGATGTGAAGCAACTGCGTCTATAGAAAGGTGGTGAGGTAACTCCCTTGGAGCAGAATTGCTTTGGTGATGGTTTAGATAAACAAGTGGTCTCATGGTGCTGTAAATAACAATAAAGCAAAGGCCGCCTCTAACTCTTTGCGTGACTCTTTTCAACAGCACATGTCTATGCTGTTGCTACAGACTAGAGCTTCTTTTGCTTCTCTCTGAGGCTCTTGGTTTCCTCTGTCTTCAAGGCTCCCGGTGACTTCCGAAGACACGAAGTGAGGGGTTAGGGACATGGCACGTGGTGAGGAACAGACAGCCATAGGAAGAAAACAGCAGAAAGTAATATCAACTGTGCACAGCAACACAAAATAACCACTCACTGATGTTGAGGCTGAAACTCCAGTACTTCAGTCACCTGATGCGAAGAACTAACTCATTTGAAAAGACCCTGATGCTGGGCAAGATTTAAGGCAGGAGGAGAAGGGGCCAACAGAGGATAAGATGGTTGGATGGCACCACCGACTCAATGGACATGAGTTTGGGTAAACTCTGGGAGCTGGCGATGGACAGGGAGGCCTGGCATGGTGGGGCATGCTGGGGGTCCATGGGATCACAAAGTCGGATATGACTGAGTAACTGAACTGAAGAACCAAAACTCTGGGCTTTCCTGGTGGCTCAGTGGTAAGGAATCTGCCTGCCAGTCCAGGAGATGCAGGTTCCATTTTTGGGTCAGGAAGATCCCCTGGAGAAGGAAATGGCAACCCGCTCCAGTATTCTAACCTGGGGAATCTCATGGACAGAGGAGCCTGGGGGCTACAGTCCATGAGGGAAAAAGAATTGGGCATGGCTGAGCACACAGCACAGAACCAGAACCCGAATTAGGCATTGCTAATAGTCACAAGTCAGGGGTAAGCTTTCACTGGTTCCAAAATAGAATAATGAATTTTTAAAAAATGATGTCTGCTTTGATCACTGCACTTATAAACATACTGATAAATATCAAATTAGTAGAATTTCAAAACCACTGCTTGAGGCAATTGTTCTGACTTTGAGCTTGAAGGGTGGGAAACAGATTCATTTCAACCTTCAAATCAGAAAATAGTGTATGTGTCTTAGGACAAAAAGCCTTTGAAACTTGCATCTGGCCTAAAATATCGAGAGCCAAATTTGTGCCTGGTGTGATGTGCAATAGATGAAACAGTTCTGGCAGTCATTGAATCCTCAGTAGAAATTGTGACTTGCTAAACTTTGAACAAAGCAGGGTTGCAGAATAGAGTTTTTCATAAATAATTTGTTGTTTGAAGAATATATCTAAGATGTCTGTTTTTAGGAAACCCAAAATAATGGTTTCAGTTAGCCAAAGTGTCTGTTACTACTTATGTCCTTATATTTGGCAAAACCAAAGGAGAAGAAAGGACTGGTATGGTCTCTCCTGGGGAATTTAGGCAAATGATTAGAGGGTTAGAGAGAGATCTTTCTCAGGAGGGTTGAGCAGAGTGAGAAAGAGATGCTTTCTTAAAGTTGTTGCAAGCTCTCTATTTTCACTTTTGGGAAATTTCCACCATAACATTTTTAGAAAACTGTAATTTGGAAGACAGATCCTACTTGCGATTATCTGTCTATCTGTACTTGATGAACTAAAACTCTTCCAGATTGTTGTAACTTGGACGAAGTGGTGGGAATGCCTGAATATCAGTATGGTTTCTTGGGGGAATGTGAAAGCCTTTCTGAGGAGTCAGGGCTCAGTTGTTAAGAAAGGGTGTCCCCGCAGCGCACTGTGATGGTGAAATCGCTGTTTACAGGACTGAGAAACGCGGCCACCATTCTGAAGGAGTGGGGCAGGTGGAAACTGCTACGTGTAGGCACCAACACACTCTCGTTCTTTTCTTCCCTGTCCCTTGGGCGTATGTGTGAGTGTGAGTGTGAGTGTGTCATGCAGGATCTCCATTCCCCGACCAGGGATCGAACCCATGCCCCCTGCAGCTGAAGCCCTGAGTCCTAAGCCCTGCGCCCTTCCCTGTTCTTCCTTGTGTTGCCTCATCAGAGAAGGCTCCTCGGGCCCCCGCCCTACCTGGAGTAGCCTTGATTCTTCCACTGTCTATCCTCCCATGCTGCGTCAGTTTTCTTCAGTGAACTCACCAACTTCAGATATTTTGTTGTCTGTTTCCCCATTTTGGATGTAAACTCTGTGAGAACAGGGGCTTTGTCCTGCCCTCAGCTATGTCCCCAGCACCTAGAACAGCACCTAGCACCTACCAGGACTCAAAAAATATGAACATTTATCAAATAATGCGTAAGTAAATTAATTTTATTCTTTTTTGTGAAAACAATATGGTGTGACTTGGTTGCTACTTTCTTGAGAACGTTTGGCCCAGAATAACTTTGAAAGTGAAGTGTGAGTTGCTCGGTTGTGTCTGACTCTTTGGCCGTGGACGGTAGCCCGCCAGGCTCCTCCGTCCATGGGATTCTCCAGGCAAGAGTACTAGAGTGGACAGCCACGCCCTTCTCCAGGGGGCCTTCCCCACCCAAGGACTGAATCCACATCTCCTGCATTGCAGGCGAATTCTTTACCACCTGAGCCACCAGGGAGACTCAGGATAACTTTGGTTGCTTCCAAATATCAAACTGTTGTTAAAGGCAAAGACGGGATAGTAAAAATTCAACAAGTCCCCTATGTATAACGTTCAAAGCTGTCAACATGTGTTCACATGTCCAATCACGTGAGTGAGTTCACGAGTCTGGAGTACATTGCCACGTGTGCGCATCCTCTACAAGTGGTTGGCTTGTGTGTGCTTTCCCTTACAGCACTGGATAGAGAATATCGTATTTTTCTTTCAAGCCCACAATACCCAGAAGCAAGTGCAAAAGCTATGGCGATGTAGCTGGTATACTTTTCAAGGCACTGCACTGTAAGATTAAAAACGTTTTCTCTATTTTTTGTGCATTTGTTTTTTTAGGTATTATTTGTGTAAAAAATAGTATAAACCTGTTATAGTACAGTACTGTATAGCCTATTGTTAGCTGGGTATCTAGACTAACTTTGTTGGGCTTATGAATAAATTGGGCTTTGCTTTCAAAACAGAACTTGTTCATATGGAGCGGACTTACTGGAAACAGCATGCCACCTGTTTTAAGTGTTCTTGTGTGGAAGTTACGTTTATTATAATATGCCACTTTGCAGAGGGACAATGCGCTAACAGGAATGGGTTGCAGCTTGAAAAGTGTTCCTTTGATGTTTTAGTTGTGAAACTATCTATTGAATCTAGAAAATTCACAAGATATTGCATGTGTAGGTCAGAGGAGGATTCATTCCTTTCTAATCATACACCTCTTTCTACATAATTATCTCTTTTCATCATCGCCCAGATAAATCCTCTCTAACAAATCCAGGAAGATGACGGTCAGGGAATCCATAGCAGGGAACATGATCCTCAAGTCAATAGAGAACTCTCAATTTCTAGGCAAAGGAGGGCCTTGTGTGAGGGTCTTTTCCTCCAATTAGTCCTCACCTTGCTCCTCCCACCTCTATTTTCTTTAACCAGATTCACAGAAGTCCCTCCCCGCCCACCACCATGGCTCATCCTGTGTCCTGCTATGAACAAAAATGAACCCAAATAAGGGCTGCTGGTGCTCTCGGCCCTCAATACTTAGCACTGTTCACCCTCCTCTGCTTCTCAAACCAGCTAGAAGAACAGAGTCATGGACATGAGGCCCTGTACTGTTGGCTCAGTGGTAAGGAATCCACCTACCAATTCAGGAGAGCAGGTTTGACCCTGGGGTCAGAGATCCTGTGGAGGAGGAAGTAGCAACCCACTCTGCTCTTCTTGCCTGGAATATCCCACAGACAGAGGGATCTGGTGGGCTACTGGCCGTGGGATAATCGGACACGACTGAGAATGCACACACATAAAAAAGCCTTCGTATCATATTTGGGCTCCTGCCAAGTTATTTAATGACCTAAGCAAACTGGCAATATCATAAAGAGGAAAGCTTATTTTCATGGGTTCAAATGAACAAGAGAATGTAATAATTGTCAATATATAATGTCCATGACATCAGAATGCCTGAATATATTCAGTTCAGTTCAGTTGCTCAGTCGTGTCCAACTCTTTGAGACCCCATGAATCGCAGCATGCCAGGCTTCCCTGTCCATCACCAACTCCCGGAGTTCACTCAGACTCGCGTCCATCAAGTCCGTGATGCCATCCAGCCATCTCATCCTCTGTCATCGCCTTCTCCTCCTGCCCCCAACCCCTTCCAGCATCAGAGTCTTTTCCAATGAGTCAACTCTTCGCATGAGGTGGCCAAAGTACTGGAGTTTCAGCTTTAGCATCATTCCTTCCAAAGAAATCCCAGGGCTGATCTCCTTCAGAATGGACTGGTTGGATCTCCTTGCAGTCCAAGGGACTCTCAAGAGTCTTCTCCAACACCACAGTTCAAAAGCATCAATTCTTCGGCGCTCAGCCTTCTTCACAGTCCAGCTCTCACATCCATACATGACC
>SJYB01003788.1:207130-229382 GCA_006408585.1 Antidorcas marsupialis | reverse complement strand
TCTTCACAGTCCAACTCTCACATCCATACATGACCACAGGAAAAACCATAGCCTTGACTAGATGGACCTTTGTTGGCAAAGTAATGTCTCTGCTTTTGAGTATGCTATCTAGGTTGGTCATAACTTTTCTTCCAAGGAGTAAGCATCTTTTAATTTCATGGCTGCAGTCACCATCTGCAGTGATTTTGGAGCCCAAAAAAGTAAAGCCTGACACTGTTTCCCCGGTTTCCCCATCTATTTCCCATGAAGTGATGGGACCAAATGTCATGATCTTCGATTTCTGAATGTTGAGCTTTAAGCCAGCTTTTTCACTCTCCACTTTCACTTTCATCAAGAGGCTTTTTCGTTCGTCTTCAATATATTAAGCAAGTGCTAATAGAACTGAAGGGAGTAGTAGACAACAGTACAGTAACAACATACAAAGATCACTTGTGAGCCTATATACAGACAATGGACTATGTGAAAAAATCTTTAAAAATCCTCCTGTAATAGCAGTGTATGTACCCAAAAGACATAAAAATATGGCTGCACAAGCTCAATTCCAGAAAAATAAATGACCCAATCAAAAAATGGGCCAAAGAACTGAATAGACATTTCTCCAAAGAAGACATACGGATGGCTAACAAACACATGAAAAGATGCTCAACATCACTCATTATCAGAGAAATGCAAATCAAGACCACAATGAGGTACCATTTCACGCCAGTCAGAATGACTGCGATCCAAAATTCTACAAGCAATAAATGCTGGAGAGGGTATGGAGAAAAGAGAACCCTCTTATACTGTTGGTGGGAATGCTAACTAGTACAGCCACTATGGAAAACAGTGTGGAGATTCCTTAAAAAACTGCCTTATGACCCAGCAATCCCACTGCTGGGCATACACACTGAGGAAACCAGAACTGAAAGAGACACGTGTACCCCAATGTTCATAGCAGCATTGTTGATAATAGCCAGGACATGGAAGCAACCTAGATGTCCATCAGCAGACGAATGAATAAGCAAGCTGTGGTACATATACACAATGGAGTATTACTCAGACATTAAAAAGAATACAGTTGAATCAGTTCTAATGAGGTGGATGAAACTGGAGTCTATTATACAGAGTGAAGTAAGCCAGAAACAAAAACACCAATATAGTATACTGACATATATATATGGAATTTAGAAAAATGGTAATGATAACCCTGTATGTGAGACAGCAAAAGAGACACAGAGGTATTGAACAGTCTTTTGGACTCTGCGTGAGAGGGAGAGGGTGGGATGATTGGGAGAATGGCATTGAAACATGTATAATATCATATAAGAAACGAATCTCCAGTCTAGGTTTCATGCAGGATACAAGATGCTTGGGGCTGGTGCCCTGGGATGATCCAGAGAGTTGGTATGGGGAGGGAGGTGGGAGGGGGGTTCAGGATGGGGAACATGTGTACACCCGTGGCAGATTCATGTTGATGTATGGCAAAACCAATACAGTATTGTAAAGTAATTAGCCTCCAATTAAAATAAATAAATTTAAATTAAAAAATATGGCTGCACAGAAACTTGTGCGTAAGCCTTAACTGTAGCATTGNGTTTTCTGAATGTTGAGCTTTAAGCCAGCTTTTTCACTCTCCACTTTCACTTTCATCAAGAGGCTTTTTCGTTCCTCTTCAATATATTAAGCAAGTGCTAATAGAACTGAAGGGAGTAATAGACAACAATACAGTAACAACATACAAAGATCATCTGTGAGTCTATATACAAACAATGGACTATGTGAAAAAAACTTTAAAAATCCTCCTGTAATAGCAGTGTATGTACCCAAAAGAAATAAAAATATGGCTGCACAAGCTCAATTCCAGAAAAATAAATGACCCAATCAAAAAATGGGCCAAAGAACTGAATAGACATTTCTCCAAAGAAGACATACGGATGGCTTACAAACACATGAAAAGACATCACTCATTATCAGAGAAATGCAAATCAAAACCACAATGAGGTACCATTTCACGCCAGTCAGAATGGCTGCGATCCAAAATTCTACAAGCAATAAATGCTGGAGAGGGTGTAGAGAAAAGAGAACCCTCTTATACTGTTGGTGGGAATGCAAATTAGTACAGCCACTATGGAAAACAGTGTGGAGATTCCTTAAAAACTGCCTTATGACCCAGCAATCCCACTGCTGGGCATACACACTGAGGAAACCAGAACTGAAAGAGACACATGTACCCCAATGTTCATAGCAGCATTGTTGATAATAGCCAGGACATGGAAGCAACCTAGATGTCCATCAGCAGACGAATGGATAAGCAAGCTGTGGTACATATACACAATGGAGTATTACTCAGACATTAAAAAGAATACATTTGAATCAGTTCTAATGAGGTGGATGAAACTGGAGTCTATTATACAGAGTGAAGTAAGCCAGAAAGAAAAACACCAATATAGTATACTAACACATATATATGGAATTTAGAAAAATGGTAATGATAACCCTGTATGTGAGACAGCAAAAGAGACACAGATGTATTGAACAGTCTTTTGGACTCTGCGTGAGAGGGAGAGGGTGGGATGATTGGGAGAATGGCATTGAAACATGCATAATATCATATAAGAAACGAATCGCCAGTCTAGGTTTCATGCAGGATACAAGATGCTTGGGGCTGGTGCCCTGGGATGATCCAGAGAGTTGGTATGGGGAGGGAGGTGGGAGGGGGGTTCAGGATGGGGAACATGTGTACACCCGTGGCAGATTCATGTTGATGTATGGCAAAACCAATACAATATTGTAAAGTAATTAGCCTCCAATTAAAATAAATAAATTTAAATAAAAAAATATGGCTGCACAGAAACTTGTGCATAAGCCTTAACTGTAGCATTGTCAGTAACAGCCAAAGTGGGAAGAAGCTAAATCTCTGTCAGTTGATGAAAAGATAAATGAGCTGTGCTGTATCTATGCCGTGGAATATTATTCAGCCATAAAAAGAAATAAAGTACTAATACATGTTACAGCTTAGATGAACCCCAAAAACATGGTTAGTGAAAGCAGTCAGTCAAAAGTGCATATGGTATGTGATTCTATTCATGCAGAAGTTCAGAGTAGGGAAATCCATGTAGTTAGAAAGTCAAATAGTCATTTCTTAGGTCTACGGAGGAAGTTAGAATAGGGAACCACAGCTAAAGTGTTTTACTTTTTGAGGCAATGAAAATATTCTAAGATTGACTAGGGTAGTAATCACACATATCTGTGAACATACTAAAATCTGCTGAATTATACACTTCAAATTTGTGGCATATGGTATATGAGTTAGATTTCAATAAAGCTGTTAAATAATTCCGAACAAATAAGAGACACATTCTTCTATAGATTGCTGTTCGGTTGCTAAGTCAGGTCCAGCTCTTTGCAGCCCCACGGACGGCAGCACGCTAGGCTCCTCTGTCCTCCACTGTCTCCCGGAGCTTGCTCAAACTCACGTTTATGGAGTCGGTGATGCCATCCAACCGTCTCATCTTCTATCGCCTCTTCTGCTTTTGCCCTCAATCTTTCCCAGCATCAGGGTCTTTCCCAATGAGTCAGTTCTTCACATAAGGTGGTCAAAATACGGAGGTCCATCTACAGTCCTTCCAGTGAGTGTTCAGGTTTGATTTCCTTTAGGATTGACTGGTTTGCTTTCAGCACCACAGTTTGAAACCATCAATTCTTCGGCACTCAGCCTACTTTATGGTTCAGCTCTCACATCTGTACATGCTGCTGCTGCTGCTGCTGCTGCTAAATCGCTTCAGCTGTGTCCAACTCTGTGCAACCCCATAGACGGCAGTCCACCAGGCTTCCCCGTCCCTGGGATTCTCCAGGCAAGAACACTGGAGTGGGTTGCCATTTCCTTCTCCAGTGCATGAAAGTGAAGTCACTCAGTCGTGCCTGACTCTTAGCAACCCCATGGACTGCAGCCCGCCAGGCTCCTCTGTCCATGGGATTCTCCAGGCAAGAGTACGGGAGTGGGGTGCCATCGCCTTCTCCAACATCTGTACACGACTACTGAAAAAACCATAGCTTTGACTTACAGACCTCTGTCAGCCAAGTGATGTCTCTGCTTTTTAGTAGGCTGTCTAGGTTGGCCATAGCTTCCCTTCCAAGGAGCAAGCGGCTTTTCATTTCATGACTGCAGTCACAGTCTGTAGTGATTTTGGAGCCCAAGAAAATAAATTCTGTCACTGTTTCCACCTTTTTCCTTTCTGTTTGCCATGAATGATGAGACCAGATGCCATGATCTTAGTTTTTTCAATGATGAGGTTTTCTTTTTTAATTTTTTTATTATGAAGGTATGATAACACATTCATATTGTAGGAGACTTGGAAAATGCAGAGCAAAGTTACATGTAGTTCCACTATATATTACAAGTAATTTTAAGCAGATAAATTATATTTTTAGTTGGAATTTCAATATCAAACTTTCAAAAATTAATAAAAGAAATACACTGAAAAGTAAAAAGATAGAACTGAAAAGGACCATGAACCGAATCAACAAAATTAAGATTTATACGATTTTCACACAACAGTAAGAAACAAATTCTATTCAAGTTCCCATAGACTACAAACCACCAGACACTGGAACATATCCAGGGATGCAAAACAAGGCACGAAAGTTTCATGGTCTAAACGTATTGAAATCATACAGAGTCTGTTCTCTTCAGTTCAGTTCAGTCGCTCAGTCATGTCTGACTCTCTGTGACCCCATGAATCACAGCACACCAGGCCTCCCTGTCCATCACCCTCTCCCGGAGTTCACTCAGACTCACGTCCATCGAGTCCGTGATGCCATCCAGCCATCTCATCCTTGGTCATCCCCTTCTCCTCCTGCCCCCAATCCCTCCCAGCATCACAGTCTTTTCCAATGAGTCAACTCTTCGCATGAGGTGGCCAAAGTACTGGAGTTTCAGCTTCAGCATCATTCCTTCCAAAGAAATCCCAGGGCTGACCTCCTTTAGAATGGACTGGTTGGATCTCCTTGCAGTCCAAGGGACTCTCAAGTGTCTTCTCCAACACCATAGTTCAAAAGCATCAATTCTTCAGTGCTCAGCCTTCTTCATAGTTCAACTCTCACATCCATACATGACCACTGGAAAACTGTGAAATTATGTTAGAAATCAATAGCAAAGGTGTTTGAAAATAACCCATATATTTTCAAGTACAGTGTGACATTTACTAAGAGAGATCTTTGACTTAGCCATTGAAAGCCTCGATAAAGTCAGGAGACTGAAAAAACACAGAGGGTGATGGCAGAGAAGAAAGCATTTAAGTGGGAAATTAATATGGTTATACCCACAAAACCCATGTATTTGGAAGTTTCCACTTTTAAATGATGGATGTATCTAAGAAACCATAACAAGGAAAGTGAAAAAATGTTTGTAACACAATAAAAAGGAAAAGAAAGTTTACCAGAGTTTGTTGCATGTAACTGAGGCTGCTCAATGCAACTAAATTTAATGTTGAGTTTTAAGCCAGCTTTTTTATTCTCCTCTGTCACCCTTCACTTTCTGACTTTAGAATGTTATCATCTACATACCTGAGGTCATTGATGTTTCTCCTGGCAATTTTGATTCCAGCTTGTGATTCCCTGGATAAACGTTGATAATTTATGTTGGATTAAACAATTAAATGAAGTCAGACCACTTTAAGGTTTTGTTTGCTGTATACACTTTTTCCTCTCTGTGATTTAAACCTGAATCAAAAGCCCCAGGCTTCCTACAGTAACCTTCCTAATGTCATGAATTCAGCCTATTGTCTTTCTGCCTATGGTTATCTGAGGTGGAACAGACTTCTTTGGAAATGTTAGTAAGATTTGCCACCAAGAAACCATTTAAATTTTGCTAGGTGATCAAGTATTTTCCTAATAAAGTTTATCAATTAAAAAAAAAACCCAATCATTAACTAGATGCTACAGAGAGTGGGACCTGGCATCTTTCAAAGGTTTAACTATTCTAAAGAAATTTCTATTGAAATATGGATTCCCACTAGGAATGAAGATGCCTGTGCTTGGTCCTTTTGACAGTAGCAAACAGTACCTCCCAATACTGTGGCAGTTCTCGCGTCTCAGTTGTGCCTTCCGTGTTAGAGTGCTGTGCTCTGGAGAACAGGAAGGTGAAAATGACGGAAGTTTTTGTAGCTGGTGGGAGAACAGGCAGCTACTGAGCCACTAGTGGCATGAGAATAGAGACGCGTGTACATGGGTTAATGGCATTCAAAAGTCTAAATGCATATGGGTCTAAAGGATCCATATTTTAAAATAAGAGACAGCGGAGATGATGTGAGGAAAGGTTTCATGGAAGCTAGAATGAGGCAGCATTTTGAAAGAAAGAACCATGCTGTTGATCTATCAGAGATACGTCTTTATCTGCGACGAAGTAAGGAGAATTATTTTTCTATGAATGCTGCAGTTCAGGTGCCTGGAAAGCTGCCACTCGAGACGTGCACGCGTTTCTCTTTTGGACAAGATGATTTCTTCATTTCCTAGCTGACTTAAAACCGAGAATCCAGACGTGGTTACACGCATGGGTAGAGACAGCCAGGTGACTATCTCCTGCAGCAGAAGGGGAAAAGCAAGCCCACTGATGAACCGGGGCTCAGTTGCGTTTATTTGTCATAGCAAATTATTTATTTTACCTACGGTGGGATTCTTCAGTGAAGGGCAATAATGTCCTTGTGTAACTGATTTTATTTTTTATGATTTCATTGTAGTTTTCTTTTCATATTTCATAGCTGGGATTTAAACATAGCCCACTTTTGTATATTTCTATTGCAATCAAGAAATATAGCTTTACTTCAGCAATAATGCTTTTCCTGAGAGCAGATTATACTGATAATTTGAGAACTGTTCCTTTTTTTTTTTTTTCCCTTTCCTTGTAGCCTGGGCTTGAACTTCTTAAGTTATCTAGAGATCCAGAGCAAATAATTTAAAATGTAATTTGCTGTGCACAAGTAATGTGCTTTTTCTTTCATGGTTAGTGGACACACTAAGATATTTTTCTTGCTGTTTAACGTAAAGCTTATTAAATTGATCTCAGTCCTATTTCACTGTTTGCGCTGAACTGTAAAGGCGGGAGCTTGGCTGTGAACTGTGATTGGCATTGTTAGGAAAAGTGGAGGTTTTGTACCCTAGATGTTCCTTAGACTTTTACAAAGCGGTCTACTTCATGTAAGCAAGGTTACAAGTTTTATAACCTTCTATGCAAAATGCCTTTGGTTCAAATTTAGGGAGCTAAGACTATGTTGTTGGAATACTTAACATAGCTCATGATGATTGTATTTTATAAACTTGGAGGGGTGTGTGTGTGCGTGAGTCATGTCCTACTCTTTGTGATCCCATGGACTATTTAGCCCACCAGGCTCCTGTCCATGGAATTTTCCAGGTAGAACACTGGAGTAGAGTGCCATTTCCTCCTCCAGGGCACCCCTCGTCTGCGGCGTCTCCTGCATGCCAGGCAGACTCTTTCCCAGTAGCGCCACCAGGGAAGCCTTTGGGCAGAGAGCTCTTTCCTGCAAAAAGCTGCTGACAAGCCCCTGCTGTCAGACAGCGTTCCGTTTCCAGGGGGTTAGGGGCAAAGGTCCCTCTTCTGTAACGTCACACTGGTGCGGGCACCGTGTTCTCAGGGTGGAAGATGTCGACATGGGTCTGTAGCACCTCATTGCTGACAGTCTTAGTTGCCTGCTCACATATACTGTAGAGCGAGCTGCAATTGTTTCGATGAACGCAAAAATACGGATACTTATGAGCAAGAGTGTTGACCCCCCTCTCTTCCAGTCAGTGCTTGGAACTGTGCCTGCCACGGACTCGGCTCAAGGTGGAGCAGCCAGTGTCGCGGCTGCAGTGTGGCCGTCAGGCTCTGTCCTGCGCAGGTAGGCGCCGCATCTGTGAAACAACTCGGGGGTGTGCATCAGATGCTCAGCCTGGGACTGTTGTCGTATTGTTAGCTGCCTGCACTTGCTGCTTTGAGACTCTGGGCGGCCTGGGAGATTTCAGCTTTCCTACCAGTGAGAGGCAGGGGACACAGAGGGACCCTTATCCATGGGGAGGAGGCACAGGGCTCCGCTCGGTTTCAACAGAAACTTGAGTCCAGTTTTGTATCCCTCTGATATCTGCTGTCTGGGGCTTCCTGGGTGGTGTAATCGTAAGGAACCCACCTCCCAATACAGGAGACACAAGAGACACGGGTTTGATCCCTGGGTGGAGAAGATCCCCCGGAGAATGAAATTGCAACCCACTCCAGTATTCTTGCCTGGAGAATTCATGGACTGAGGAACTTGGTGGGCTGCAGTCCATGAGGTCACAAAGCGTCAGACATGACTGAGCGCTTATCACTTACTCCCTGTATTACCCTGACAATCAGTTGACATAGAAATTATATTCTAAATGAGATCACATCATTTATCTTTTTGCTTAAACATAGTTGTCTCTCTTTTGAGCAATTTTCAGTCAGGTTGTCTAAATATGCTTATTGGTCTAAAGGGACTTGGATGGAGTTCAGTTTATCCATGTTAATAGAGTGCTCCCCACTTCACATGCAGTTAATTAGTCTCTAGATTACTGCCAGTCTCACAGTATTATATTTGGGTTACTATTCGTAAATGCAAAGGTCAGCAATTTTGCTGTTCTGTTCTGTCCAAGAAGACTGTCTGTGTTTCCTTGCTAGACTCTGGCTTTTCAGTGCAAATTTTAGCTCAAATTGATTTCTGTTAGTGTCATGAAAGGAGAGCAAAGGTTGCTCTGACAACGCTTCTTGCTGAACAAGGCTGGTCTGGGCATTTGGAAAGAAATTTCGAGATGCACCTATATTCAGAAGTGTGAGAATGATCCTTGGGTGATGGCTGTGTGTGCGCTCAGTTGTGTCTGACTCTTGTGACCCCATGGACTGCAGCCGACCAGGCTCCTTTGTCCATCCAGGCAAGAATGATGGACTGGGTTGCCATTTCCTTGTCCAGGGAATCATCCTGACATGGGGATCAAACCTGTGTCTCCTGCGTCTCCTGCATTGGCAGGCAGGCTCTTTACCGCTGAGCCTCCAGGGAAGCCCGTGAGTGGCGGCTGCTTTACCGGTTAAGCAGTGGAGCTCAACTCATCTGACCTTCGCTTTCTATTGACCCTTTCTCTCCTCAGGAGAGCTGAGTTGGTTTTCAGTGGTTGTTCTTGGAGTGCAGAGCCCATGGAGGGAAGGAGGCTGGTATACATGAAGCCATAAGGTCTATATCATTAGGTACTGCATATGTGGGGCTGACGAACTGTAGGACACACAGATCTTTGTTCTGGGCCAAAGTGCTTCATTTATGATGGAGAGTACAGCGAGAATAGAAAGAAGTTGTCTAAGGGAAGGTGATATCTCAGGAGACTTGATAGTGGTTTGGCCACAGTTGCTAACGTGGCTGGGCCTGCACAGTGAACTGCGGGATGACATTGCCTTTTAACAGACGCCAGTCATGTGTGATCCAGGCAGGTTGATTACTCACAGGTCTCTGGCGATCAGGACACCAGGAAAGAGCCAAAGAAAACGCCCAAATGCAGACACTGAAGAACTGAAACTGGGTACAAACTAATTTACAGAAAGGGAACTGAACCCTTAGGGGAATGAGAACAACCTGCTACATATTCATTTCTACCTTATTAATTATTTATGCAGGATGTGAGCGTGTCACTTGCAGCAAAATTTTACAAACCAGTAAGTGCAGATATTTAAGACTCCCCTTTCCTGCAGGAAATGGTATATCCTTACGAGAGAGTGAGGGAAAAAAGGGGATAGACATTAAAGAAGCTCTCCTCTTTTCTCTGTACTCATTGCTACTCTGGTTAGTCTCAGTGCTATGCATTTGTAGACAAGCCAACCAATCCTGTAGTGAATACAGTCTGCTCATCTCTCATAAATGTGTATGACTAACTCATTAATATTAACGCAGCTGCATACCATCATGGAGGCGATAATAGACCCCCATTAAAATCCATTTGTATTCATGAGTTTTTTTTTAAAGGTTACTCTTCAATCATTTCTTTTAAAAACGTGACTCAATGATGTTCTTCATTTCAAAAATATTTCAAATATAGCTGACTAAATACAATAAGAATCCAATTAAAGTTTATTTGCCACAAATTTCCATGGAAAATTTAACAGTATATCCACCCATCCTGACCCAATCACCTTCCTCTGCTCTATTAATTTGTATGCGGTACGTTAACCAGAAAGCATCAGATGATTCCTGGTTTCTGCTTCTGTTGGTCTTTGTAATCTGAACTTGAAAGATTGACAGCTGACAGTCTGCACATAATGAAGTCCATAAACTAGCAAGCTTCTCGCACTGGAAGGACACCCAATGCCTGATATGCAACGCAAACTTGTCAATTGTAGAATACATCTCAGTATTAACATCATGCAGGATCTGTAGCATATTGAAGGCTAGGAACCTTTATAATTCTCACACCTAGAAATAACCATTCTATTTGTTAAAGAATTTACATACCATTCAGCACCAATTCTATGGAAACAGTAGGCATGAGCCAGACAGCTACGGGAAGGGAGTCAGTGGAGAAGCTAGTCTGTATTTTCAAGCACGTTGGTTAATGTGCTAGACGGCGTATTGAAAAACAAAGATATCTCTTTGCCAACAAAGATCTGTGTAGTCAAAGCTATGGCTTTTCCAGTAGTCATGTATGGATATGAGAGTCGGACCCTAAAGGAGGCTGAGAGCCGAAGAATTGATGCTTTTGAACTGTGGCGCTAGAGAAGACTCTGGAGAGTCCCTTGGACTGCAAGGACATCAAACTAGTCTGTCCTAAAGGAAATCAACCCTGAATATTGGAAGAACTTTTGCTGAAGCTGAAGCTCCAATACTTTGGCCACCTGATGGGAAGAGCTGACTCAGTGGAAAAGACCCTGATGCTGGGAAAGACTGAGGGCAGGAGGAGGATGAAAGAGGGTGAGATGGTTGGATGTTCATTGACTCAATGGACACGAGTTTGAGCAAACTCCGGAAGATGGTGAAGGGCAGGAAAGCCTGGTGTGCTGCAGTCCCTGGGGCCGCAAAGAGCTGGGCATGACTTAGTGCCTGAGCAGCAGCCATGTCCTTACAAGAGCAGGCCAGGCAACGGGATGGAGAACGGAGGGGGTGACGGCTAAGCTGATTTTTATAGCTGCAGTGATTAATCCCTTCTGGGTTTTCTTATGAAAGTGATACTTTATACTTTTAGAGAGAAATCAACCATAATTTCAGAACCAAAATTAAAAGGCAATCTAAACATTCCCAGAAGCAAGACACTTAAAAGAGGTCACCCATTTCTCAGTAATCCCTCCTCATCCAGAGGACTGAGCTGGACTACTCAATTCACTAAAACACTGATGTGTGTTTCCCTCGGGCAGGCACAGGGCTGAGCCTTGAGAGAAACTTGTCTGAATGAGTTAATCCGAGTCCTCAGATTTATGATGCGCCTAAACCATAGTTGTGGGAAACACACCCAGACTGCACTGCAAGGTATATTCCCTGGAACTATGGTTTAGAGTTTAAGAAGGCTAAACCCCACTGGGTTAATAGCATAGAAGATNGCCTTGAGAGAAACTCGTCTGAATGAGTTAATCCGAGTCCTCAGATTTATGATGCACCTAAACCATAGTTGTGGGAAACACACCCAGACTGCACTGCAAGGTATATTCCCTGGAACTATGGTTTAGAGTTTAAGAAGGCTAAACCCCACTGGGTTAATAGCATAGAAGATTAAATTACACATCATAGGTAAAAGATCCACACTCTTTTCTGGAGCAGGAGTAAGGATTCAGTGAACACAGCTCTAAGAAATACATGCTGTGTAATAACTACCTATTCTATTTATATCATCAAAATATCACTTCAGTTCAGTCGCTCACTCGTGTCCGACTGTTGGTGATGCCATGAATTTCAGCATGCCAGGCCTCCCTGTCCATCACCAACTCCTAGAGTTCACTTAGACTCATGTCCAGCAAGTCAGTGATGCCATCCAGCCATCTCATCCTCTGTCGTTCCCTTCTCCTGCCCCCAATCCCTCCTAGCATCACAGTCTTTTCCAATGAGTCAACTCTTCGAATGAGGTGGCCAAAGTACTGGAGTTTCAGCTTTAGCATCAGTCCTTCCAAAGAAATCCCAGGGCTGANAAACACACCCAGACTGCACTGCAAGGTATATTCCCTGGAACTATGGTTTAGAGTTTAAGAAGGCTAAACCCCACTGGGTTAATAGCATAGAAGATTTAATTATACATCATAGGTAAAAGATCCACACTCTTTTCTGGAGCAGGAGTAAGGATTCAGTGAACACAGCTCTAAGAAATATATGCTGTGTAATAACTACCTATTCTATTTATATCATCAAAATATCAGTTCAGTTCAGTCGCTCAGTCGTGTCCGACTGTTGGTGATGCCATGAATTTCAGCATGCCAGGCCTCCCTGTCCATCACCAGCTCCTAGAGTTCACTTAGACTCATGTCCAGCAAGTCAGTGATGCCATCCAGCCATCTCATCCTCTGTCATTCCCTTCTCCTGCCCCCAATCCCTCCTAGCATCACAGTCTTTTCCAATGAGTCAACTCTTCGCATGAGGTGGCCAAAGTATTGGAGTTTCAGCTTTAGCATCAGTCCTTCCGAAGAACACCCAGGGCTGATCTCCTTTAGAATGGACTGGTTGGATCTCCTTGCAGTCCAAGGGACTCTCAAGAGTCTTCTCCAACACCACAGTTCAAAAGCATCAATTCTTCGGTGCTCAGCTTTTTTTATAGTCCAACTCTCACATCCATACATGACCACTGGAAAAACCATAGCCTTGACTAGACAGACCTTTGTTTGCGAAGTAACGTCTCTGCTTTTGAATAAGCTATCCAGGTTGGTCATAACTTTCATTCCAAGGAGTAAGCATCTTTTAATTTTATGGCTGCAGTCACTGTCTGCAGTGATTTGGGAGCCCCCAAAATAAAGTCTGACACTGTTTTCACTGTTTCCCCATCTATTTCCCATGAAGTGATGGGACCAGATGCCATGATCTTCATTTTCTGAATGTTGAGCTTTAAGCCAACTTTTTCACTCTCCTCTTTCACTTAAATCAGAAGGCTTTTTAGTTCCTCTTTCACTTTCTGCCATAAGGATGGTGTCATCTGCATATCTGAGGTTGTTGATATTTCTCCCGGCAATCTTCATTCCAGCTTGGGTTTCTTCCAGCCCAGCGTTTCTCATGATGTACTCTGCATAGAAGTTCAATAAGCAGAGTGACAGTATACAGCCTTGACGTACTCCTTTCCCTATTTGGAACCAGTCTGTTGTTCCATGTCCAGTTCTAACTGTTGCTTCCTGACCTCCATAGAGATTTCTCAAGAGGCAGGTCAGGTGGTTTGGTATTCCCATCTCTTTCAGAATTTTCCACAGTTTATTGTGATCCACACAGTCAAAGGCTTTGACGTAGTCAATAAAGCAGAAATAGATGTTTTTCTGGAACTCTCTTGCTTTTTCCATGATCCAGCGGATGTTGGCAATGTGATTTCTGGTTCCTTTGCCTTTGCTAAAACCAGCTTGAACATCTGGAAGTTCGTGGTTCACATATTGCTGAAGCCTGGCTTGGAGAATTTTGAGCATTACTTTACTAGCCTGTGAGATGAGTGCAATTGTGCAGTAGTTTGAACGTTCTTTGGCATTGCCTTTCTTTGGGATTGGAATGAAAACTGACCTTTTCCTACACTGGCAAATATTTTTGGATCAGTTTGCATTAAACACTCTATGTTGTTCATTCTGTTCAGTGTTAAATGTTTAAATACATATATGGAAATTCACTGTAATACACAGAGTACTTAGTGACAGTGAGTTGAATATCCATAATATTAGAGGCTGAATGTATTACAATAAATGGAAAAAATGTGAAGAAGCAAAGTCTCAAATGTAATTTTCCTATAATTAAAAAAATTTTAATCAAAATATACTTTGATTTATAATGTTGTTAGTTTCAAGTGTACAGCAAAGTGATTCAGTTACACACACACACACGTGCACATTGGTTTTCAGATTATTCTCCATTGTAGATTTTATAAGGTATTGAGTGTCATCCCTTGTGCTGCACAGTAGGTCCTTGTTGGTTGTCTGTTTTCTGTGTAGTAGTGCGTGTATGTTAATCCCAAACTCTTACATGTATCCCTCCCCTCCCCTTTCTCCTTTGGTAAACTTTGTTTTTGAAGTCTGTGAGTCTGTTTCTGTTTTGTAAATAAGTTCGTTTGTATCATTTTGTTAGACTCCACAGCCAAGTGATATCATATAATACTTGTTTTTGTCTGTCTTACCGTCACTTAGTATGACGACCCCTAGGGCCAGGCCTGCTGCAGGTGGTGCTGTCTCCTTCTTTGCTGTGGCTGAGGATGTTCCAGTGCGCGCATGCCCCAGTCTCTCTCTATTCCTCTGCTGATGGACATCGAGGCTGCTCGCATGTCTTGGCTACTGTGAACAGTGCTGCTGTGACCGTAGGGCTGCACGAGTCTCTTTGAATCAGAATTTTTGTCTTTTCTGGATATATGTCCAGGAGTGGGATTGCTGTAGCTAACAATGTGGTCCTAACCTCTGTTACTTTTTGGATTTTACGCGAGTCCTGTTAAGTCACCTGTTAGGACGTGACGTGGGGACGGTTACTGGTAAGACCAGCTCTTTCCACTGATCTGAGTGTTCACTTGGGCGCTTCCACTGAGTGACCTATTTGCTGGGCTCTGGTCTAGATGGTAAGATGAAAAGAAGGAGGGACGTGTACTCTTCTCAGATTGCGTCACAGGAGAAGAGAGGGAGCTAAGCGCAGATGAGTGCAGTAGGTAAGTGCCCAGACAGGAGTGCGCACAGGGTGCGATGGGGGCAGGTTGGGAGGAGGAAACGTGGCGGTTTCAGGGAGAGATGTCTGGAGCTGTGATGTCTGAGCGACGTCTCAAAACACGGGAGGCAGAGGGCATGGCTCACTCCAGGGAGGGCACAGCATTCAGGTCTGTGAGTGAGCGAGCGTCCAAAAAGAGCCCATGGAGTGGGTGCAAAAGCCCTGTAGAGGCTTCTGTGTCCCTTTAAGAAGTTGCGTGTCTTATTTGGAAGCTGATGGTGAGTCACTGTTGAGTGTTAAGCATGTAAATCAGGGGCAGGTCTAGAAGCATCACCATGGTAAAAGTGGGGAGCATGGATCAGAGGGGATGAAACTGGCCTGGCAGACCAGTCAGGAAGCCTTTGCACAAATCCGTATGGAAAATGAGAAGAGCCTGAACAGAAGCAGTCAGTGAAATGTTGATGAAAAGGCACGTTTGGAAGCTGTTGAGGAGTGGAAACGTATCGCCTCAAGGGGCCCATTGAAGGGAAGGGTCCGGGGACAGGAGAGTTGTCTAGGATGATTTCTGTGTTTCTGTGTTGATGCGGATAGAAGTAATAACAAACAGGAGGGGTCTAAGAGGACAAGGAACGAGTCTGGGAGAGATGATGAGTTCAAATTTGGACGATGAGCTTGAGATCCATGTGAGACGCTGGGCTGAAGATGCCCCTTGATCACTGATGTAGGACACTGGACTTCAGAGCAGGTGCCAGAGCCAGAAATACACATTTATGAACCCAGTTGACGGATGACTACTGATGATAAATAGGAAAATACAGTTCAGAAGTTTTGTGCAGCCTGTTCTGGGCATCTGTTGCTCTAAGCCTGCCCAGGCTCTCTTCACCCTTCTGCATGGCACCTGATATCTGGGGGGAGGGGTACATTACAGGTCTGGATGGTATGGCTGGGGTGGGCTGACCCCACTTCTGATTTTGAAGAAGGTATGACGGTGTATGTACCCAGGAACGTAAGTGATGACTAATAAGAAAGGGGCGTGTTCAGCTTTGCCAGGTAAGCTCAGATTGCTTTCCAGGGTGGGCATGTCCATTCACCCTCAGCCAGCAGTCAGAGATGGTAACTTTCACAGCTGTACTTACTGGACAGTCCGCACTTTCCCCTCTGGTCTGTGTTAACGGCCCTGTCATAAGTCATTCTCTAACATGTATGTGTGTCTACTACCTGGCTCTCTGTTGTTCCGTTGGTTAAATTATACTTCGGAGATGACTTTAAAGGGGCTTTCCCTGGTGGTTCAGCAGCAAAGAATCCACCTGCCATGCAGGAGCCGCAGGAGCTGTGGGCTCCATCCCTGGGTTGGAAAGATCCCCTGGAGGAGGAAATAGCAACCCATTCCACTATTCTTGCCTGGAGAATCCCATGGACAGAGGAGCTTTATAAGAATTCCTGATACCCGGTTTTAATAAAATTCACCTTTTTATAGTTTTGAATATTCATGACATAAATGTTATATTTTTCAATTTGCTTGGCTCTTTTTAAAATGTTTTCATCAACATTTTATAATTTTAACAAGCACAGCCATGTGTTATTAGATTTAGTTTTTGGTACTTTAAAAATTCTAAGCATTATCTTCTTTAAGTGAAAGTGAAAGTGAAGTCGCTCAGTCGTGTCCGACTCTCTGTGACCCCACGGACTGTAGCCTACCAGGCTCCTCTGTCCATGGGATTCTCCAGGCAAGAGTACTGGAGTGGGTTGACATTTCCTTCTCCAGGAGATCTTCCCAACCCAGGGATCGAACCTGGGTCTCCTGCATTGCGGGCAGATGCTTTACCATCTGAGCCACATATGCCTTAAACTGATTTTTGGTGATCTCTGCAAATTAAATTGACCTTTGTGTATTGGTTTTATAACCAGAAAGTTTATTACTAATTTTAATTAGTAGATTTCTTAGGTTTTATATGTAGAAATCATTCTCTACAAAATGTTTTTTATGCTTTTCCAGCCACTCAGTATCATGAGTATTGCATATGATTTTTTTGTTTGTTTTTTTGATGGGGATAGGTGACTATATGCTATCACTATAATGATTTCAAGTTTTAGCTTTCTATGAGATTTTCATTTTCTGCTTTAAAAAAATTGTAATTAGATACTGAATTTTAGAAAATGCTCTTTATACCCTTATTTAGATGGTCATGAATATAAGTTTTTCTTGTATTTTGTTAATATAGTGAATTACCTTAATCCATTTTCATCTTATTTAGCCTTTACTGTATCCCATACATAGAAGCTTTCAGATTTTCTATTTCTTTTTGAGTCAGTTTTAGGAATATTTTAAAAACAAGTTCAATTCCTTAATAGAAAATCATTTAACTTAATTTCAATATGTAGTCATTGTTGTTATATCATGTCCGACTCTTTGTGACCCCATGGACTGTAGCACAGCAGGATTTCATGTCCTTCACTATCTCCCTGAGCTTGCTCAAACTCATGTCCATCGAGTTGGTGATGCCATCCAACCATCTCATCCTCTGTCGTCCCTTCTCCTCCCGCCCTCAGTCTTTCCCAGCATCAGGATCTTTTCAATTGAGTCAGCTCTTCTCATCAGGTGGCCAAAGTATTGGAGCTTCAGCTTCAGCATTAGTCCTTCCAAGAAACATTCAGGGTTGACTTACTTTAGGAACTGGTTGGATCTCCTTTCAGTCCAAAGGACTCTCAAGAGTCTTCTCCAGCACCACAGTTCAAAAGCATCAGTCCTTCTGCCCTCTGCCTTCTTTATCGTCTCACTCTCACATCTGTTCATGACTCCTGGAAAGACCATAGCTTTGACTATGCAGGCCTTTGTTGGCAAAGTGATGTCTCTGCTTTTTAATATGCTTTCTAGGTTGATTATAGCTTTCCTTCCAGGAAGCATTCTTCTTCTCATTTCATGGCTGCAATCACCATCCGCGCTAATCTTCGAGCTCAAGAAGAGAAAGTCTGTCACTGCTTACACTTTTCCCCTTCTATTTGCCATGAAATGATGGGCCTGGATGCCCTGATCTTAATTTTTTAATACTGAGTTTTAAGCCAGCCTTTTCACTCTCTTCTTTCACCCTCACCAAGAAGCTCTTCAGTTCCTCTTCACTTTCTGCCATTAGAGTGGTATCATCTGCATAAATGAGCTTGTTGCTATTTCTCCTGGGAGTCTTGATTCCAGCTTGTAACTTGATTCCAGCCTGACATCTTGCATGATGTACTCTGCACTGAAGTTAAATAAACAGGGTGACAATATACAGCCTTGGTGTATTCCTTTCTCAATTTGGAACCAGTCAGTTGTTCCATATAAGATTCTATCTGCTGCCTCTTGACCTGCCTACAGGTTTCTCAGGAGCCAGGTAAGATGGTTTGACATTCCCATCTCTTTAATAAGAGTTTTCCACAGTTTGTTGTGATCCACACAGTCAAAGGCTTTCACTTGATCATTGAAACAGAGTAGATGTTTTCCTGGAATTCCCTTGCTTTCTCTATGATTCAGCGAATGTTGGCAATTTGATCTCTAGTTCCTCTGCCTTTTCTAAACCCAGGTTGTACATCTGAAAATTCTCAATTCAAGTACTGCTGAAGCCTAGCTGAAGGATTTTGAGCATAACATTACTAGCATAGGAAGTGAGTTCAACTGTCTGGTAGTTTGAATGTTCTTTAGTACTGCTCTTCTTGCTATAGGATACGAATACACTAAAAAAGTAAACATACGCTATTCTAAAATGTTACTGTTTTTCCTATTTTGACATGCTTTTTCATCATTAAAGTCTCTCTTGATCAATGGAGAGTAGATAATCTGTTGGCTTGATGACACAGGACTGCAGCCCCTCTGTTTCAGAAGGCCCTTTTCTCCCTCTCCATTTTCTTTTTGTAAGTATATTGGATTTTCTTTCTCTTTCTTTAAGAAATTTTAAAATTATACAAATTAGGCATATTTTTAAATTGAAACATAGTTGATTTGCAATGTTGCTAATTTCAGATGTACAACAAAGTGATTCAGTTTTATGTATATTATACATATATAATATATACATTTTTCACATTCTTATCCATTATAGGTTATTAAAAGATATTGAATATAGTTCCCTGTGCTATCAGGTCCTTGTTTAACCTGTTCAGTGTGTAGTAGTTTATATCTATTCATCTTAAACTCTTAATTTATGCCTCCCTGAGCCCCTTCCCCCTTTGGTAACAATAAGTTTGTTTTCTGTTTTGTAAATAAGTTGATTTNTTTTCTTTCTCTTTCTTTAAGAAATTTTAAAATTATACAAATTAGGCATATTTTTAAATTGAAAAATAGTTGATTTGCAATGTTGCTAATTTCAGATGTACAACAAAGTGATTCAGTTTTATGTATATTATATATATATAATATATACATTTTTTCACATTCTTATCCATTATAGGTTATTAAAAAATATTGAGTGTAGTTCCTTGTGCTATCAGGTCCTTGTTTAACCTGTTCAGTGTGTAGCAGTTTATATCTGTTCATCTTAAACTCTTAATTTATGCCTCCCTGAGCCCCTTCCCCCTTTGGTAACAATAAGTTTGTTTTCTGTGTCTGTGAGTCCATTTCTGTTTTGTAAATAAGTTGATTTGTTAGACTTAACAAATGAATAGGTTTAGTTTTTAGACTCCATGTATGAGTGATGCCATAGGTTATTTGTCTTAGTTCACTTACCGTGATAATCTCCAGATCCATCCATGTTGCTGCAAATGACATTGTTTCATCCTTTTCTTATGGATGATAATATTCCATTATATCTATATCTACATATCTATGTGTGTGTATATATATGGGCTTCCTTGGTAGCTCAGCTTGTAAAAAATCTGCCTGTAATGCAGGAGACCTGGTTCAATCCCTGGGGTTGGGAAGATCCCCTGGAGGAGGGCATGGCAATCCACTCCAGTATTCTTGCTTTGAGGATCCCCATGGACAGAGGAGCCTGGCGGGCTACAATCCATGGGGTCGCAAAGGGTCATACAGGACTGAGCGACTCAGCACAGCACGCGTGTGTGCACGCGTGCACACACACACACCCACCCACACACACACACATTCATACATCACATCTTCCTTACCCCTTCACCCTTCAGTGCACATTTGGGATGCTTCTATGTCCTGGCTTCCCTGGGGTGTCTTGTTAGCCGCTCAGTCGTGTCCGACTCTTTGTGACACCACAGACTGTAGCCCACCGGGCTCCTCCATCCATGGGATTTCCCCAGGCAAGAACTCTGGAGTTGGTTGCCATTCCCTTCTCCAGAGGATGTTCCCGACCCAGGGATCGAACCCTGGTCTCCCGCATCGCAGGCGGAGTCTTGGTCCTGGCTTCCCTGGCGACTCAGATGGTACAGAATCCCCCTGCACTACGGGAGACCTGGGTTTGATCCCTGGGTTTGGAAGATCCCCTGGAAAAAGGAATGGCAACCCACTCCAGCATTCTTGCCTGGAGAATTCCATGGACAGAGGAGCCTGGTGGGCTACAGTCCGTGGGGTCACAAAGAGTCGGACATGACTGAGCACCTTTCACTTTCACTGCTGTAAACAGTGATGGTACAAACATTGGGGTGCATGCATCTCTTTGGATTAGAGTCCTTTCCAGATATAGGCCTAGAAGTGGGATTGCTGAGTCATACGTTAGCTCCAGTTTTAGTGTTTGAAGGAACCTCCAAGCTGTTCTCCTGGTGGCTGTGCCAATTTACATTCCTGCCGACAGGGTAAGAGGGTTCCCTTCTCTCCATTTTGGTGATGGCTCTTCTGACTAGTGTGAGGTGATACCTCACTGCACTTTCAATTTGCATTTCTATGTATAGCAATATTGAGCATCTTTATCTGTACCTATTGGCTATCTGTATGTCTTCTTTGAAGAAATCTCTGTTTAGATCTTCTGCCCATTTTCTGAATGGGTGTTTTTTTTTTTTTTAATTGAGTCATTTGATCAGTTTGTATATTTTGGAAACTGACCCCTTGTTGATTGGATCATTTGCAGATATCTCCCCTCATTCTGTAGGCTGTCTTTTCATTTTGTTTATGATTGTCATTTTCTTTTTCAAGCCTCTGGTTACTTGAAATGTATTAGTTACTGCTCTAGATAGTAGAAATTAATAAAATGTTATTTCTATGTCAGTATTCCTTTTTCCTTTAGAAAGTTACCATACGAAAGATTACATTTTTAAAATAGATAGCCCAAATCAATAACTCAAGTCCAAGTTTTCAAACTATTACAGAAGTATTTATCAACTGGTTTCTCAAAATAACTGCACTAGTAAGTATTATCATTATTAGCCCATTTTATAGATGAGAACATTAATAAATAAAGAGTTCAAACAATTTGCCCGAGGACACAGAGCTCATCAGCAGTGCTAAACTTCAAGCTCTAGCTATCTGGTTCAAGAGTGCATACTCTCGACCTAATTACCGCATTCTACCATTTTAACAAAGCCAGCAATGATTCCTCAAATAATGGTTCAGCAACTTCTTTTGAAATCCTCCTCAAGCAGATCTTTATCAAAAAGAAAAAAAAATTAATGACCAAAGAAAAATAAAATTGATGACAAGAACCCTCAATTCTGTTCAATGTTTTAACCAGTAATGGAACCAAACAGGAATTTCAGACAGATAAGAGGAGTGGAAGCGGTTCTGGGCAATTCATGCGCTGAAAGATCGGTGACTGACAGTCTCAGCATGTTTGGAATGCTAGTTATAGTGCTGCTGTGCAAAGAAGATCTTCAAGACCGAGATAATCACGATGGTGTGATCACTCCTCTAGAGCCAGACATCTTGGAATGTGAAGTCAAGTGGGCCTTAGAAAGCATCACTACGAACAAAGCTAGTGGAGGTGATGGAATTCCAGTGGAGTTGTTTCAAATCCTGAAAGATGATGCTGTGAAAGTGCTGCATTCAATATGCCAGCAAATTTGGAAAACTCAGCAGTGGCCACAGGACTGGAAAAGGTCAGTGTTCATTCCAATTCCAAAGAAAGGCAGTGCCAAAGAATGCTCAAACTACCATACAATTGCACTCATCTCACAGGCTAGTAAAGTAATGCTCAAAATTCTCCAAGCCAGGCTTCAGCAATTCGTGAACCATGAACTCCCTGATGTTCAAGCTGGTTTTAGAAAAGGCAGAGGAACCAGAGATCAAATTGGCAACATCCGCTGGATCATGGAAAAAGCAAGAGAGTCCCACAAAAACATCTATTTCTGCTTTAGTGACTATGCCAAAGCCTTTGACTGTGTGGATCCCAATAAACTGTGGAAAATTCTGAAAGAGATGGGAATACCAAACCACCTGACCGGCCTCTTGAGAAATCTGTATGCAGGTCAGGAAGCAGCAGTTAGAACTGGACATGGAACAACAGACTGGTTCCAAATAGGAAAAGGAGTACATCAAGGCTGTATGTTGTCACCCTGCTTATTTA
>SJYB01003788.1:178209-207114 GCA_006408585.1 Antidorcas marsupialis | reverse complement strand
CTCAGCAGTAATTTTAGTTTAAATATTCAATATATAATGAACACATTCTCCAAAATATATTCTACTTATTCATGGCTTTTCTTTAATTATACTTAACATTTTTTTTCAGAAATATAAAGAAGGAAGGATTATCATTAATACATTATATTTTTCTAGTTTCTTATTATCAAATGCAAAAACATATAAAATGAGTGTATTTAGTGTTGTGTTTTGTAATTTCAAGTAATACTTGATTTTATGTAAAAATAAAGAGTGTAGTATAGTAAAAAGGGGGCCTCCCCCTGGCTCAGTGGTAAAGATCTGCCTGGGGCTTCCCAGGTATCTGAGAAAGAACTTGCTTACCGACGCAGGACATCAGAGACATGGGCTCAGTCCCTGGGCCGGGAAGATCCCCTGGAGGAGGAAATGGCAGCCAGCTCCTGTATTCTTGCCTGAAAAATCCCATAGACAGAGGACAGGATATAGTCCATGGGGTCACAAAGAGCTGGACGTGACTGAGTGCTGGAGCACATTATTGATTTGCAATGTGTTAATTTCTGCTGTACACCAAGTGACTCAGTCATACATGTACATGCATCCTTTTTAATATTCTTATGCTCTTAACATTCTGTTAGAATCTCAAAGAGCTTCGGGTTCTATTTATTGATGTTTATCATATTAGAAATTAAATCTGGGAAGTGTTTTAAAATATTAACTCATTAAAACAATGACTATTACATGTTAATGTATATAATTTCTGTTTATGAAAAAGCCTCTATTTTCCTATAAGAAAACAAAACTAGTGGGAAAAGTGGCATTGTTTCACTGTTTTTACAAACATCTTAACGTTTGGCTTCACAGATGACAGCTGGATTCTCCTATCTGCTTGTTCGGTCAGTCAGCTGTGATGTCGCATTTTCTTTGAGGAAGATGAGGAAAATCTGCACTCACACGGATATGTAGTTGGGAAGAGTCTCAGGAGCCCCCAGGGGTCTTTGGACCCCTTTTTAGCAACAGCTGCTTTGGTCTGCCTACAGGATTTTCTCTTCTCGTCCGTGGACGTATCTCCCTCCTGAACTGCCACTTCACTGCCGCTGTGGTGCTTGTTTACAGGACGTTCAAAACTCTGGACCATTGTGTCCTTATCTGTCCCTCCACAAAGTTTCATAGCCATTTGAACACATCATTTTTTAAGGTAAAATCAAAATAATTTTTATTATTTAAAAGACATTCTTTAGAATTTTAAATGAAATTGTATTGTTTTTAAAGAAATTTGGAGAGTATCAACACCATTACAATACAGATTTTTCTCTTTGCTGCTGCTGCTGCTGCTGCGTTGCTTCCGTCGTGTCCAACTGTGCGACCCCACAGACGGCAGCCCACCAGGCTCCCCCGTCCCTGGGATTCTCCAGGCAAGAACACTGGAGTGGGTTGCCACCGCCTTCTCCAATGCATGAAAGTGAAAAGTGAAAGTGAAGTCGCTCAGTCGTGTCTGACTCTTCGTGACCCCATGGACTGCAGCCCACCAGGCTCCTCCATTCATGGGATTTTCCAGGCAAGAGTACCAGGGTGGGGTGCCATTGCCTTCTCCAAGATTTTTCTCTTTAATATTACCCAAATTCTGAGAAAGTGAAACAAAAATTTTCCTCCTAGACTCCTTGATGGCATAGGGTTAATGCCGTGTTGTACTTTCAGTCCTTTGGAAGGCAAGGAGACCAAACCAGTCAATCCTAAAGGAAGTCCACCCTAAGTATTCACTGGAAAGACTGATGCTGAAGCTCAGTACTTTGGCCACCTGATGCAAAGAGCTGGCTCACTGGAAAAGATCCTGATTCTGGGAAACACTGAGGGCGAGAGGGAAAGGGAAAGACAGAGGATGAGAGGGTTGGATGGCATCATTGACTCAATAGACTTGAGTTTGAACAAGCTCTGGGAGATGGTGAGGGGAAGCCTGGCGTGCTGCAGTCCATGGAGTCACAGAGTCGGACACGACTTAGCAGCTGCAAAACAACCACCTTCAATATAAAGTAGCTGTGCCCGAATCTCTGCATTAAAACCCCGTGAGGGTCCCGAGAGACACTGATCCCAGCAACCGCTTTGTTGCTGTTGTTCAGTAGCTCAGTCGTGTCCGACTCTTTGCGACCCCATGGAGTGCAGACACCATCTTCCCTGCCCTCCGCTATCTCCCAGAGCTTGCTCAAACTCATGTCCATTGAGTCGGTGATGCCATCCAACCCTCTCATCCTCTATCATCCCTTCTCCTGCCTTCAGTCTTTCCCAGCATCAGGGTCTTTTCTAATGGGTCGGCTCTTCACATCAGGTGGCCAAGCCAACATCGCTTCAGCTTCAGCATCAGTTCTTCCAATGAATATTCAGGACTGATTTCCTTTAGGATTGACAGGTTTGATCTTGCAGTCCAAGGGACTCTCAAGGGTCTTCTCCAGCACCAGAGTTTGAAAGCATCAATTCTTTGGCACTCAGCCTTCTTTATGGTCCAATTCTAACATCCATTTGTGATTACCGGAAAAACCATAGCTTTAACTATACGGAGCTTTGTTGGCAGAGTAATGTCTCTTCTTTTTAATATTCTGAGTTTTTCTAACTTCATGGCTGCAGTCACCATCCACAGTGACTTTTGAGCCCAAGAAAATAAAATCTGTAACTGATTGTATTCTTTCTCTATCTATTTGCCGTGAAGTGGTGGGACCAGATGCCATGGTTTTAGATTTTTGAATATTGAGTTTTAAGGCAGCTTTTTCACTCTCCTCTTTCAGCTTCATCAAGAGGCTCTTTAGTTCTTCTTCGCTTTCTGCCATAAGGGTGGTGTCACCTGCATATCTGAGGTTATTGATATTTCTCCCGGCAGTCTTGATTACAGTTTGTGCTTCATCCAGCCTGGCACTTCACATGGTGTCCTCTGGATATAAGTTCAATAAGTGGGGAGACAGTATACAGCCTTGACATACTCCTTTCCCAGTTTGGAACCAGTCCATTGTTCCATGTCTGGTTCTAACTGTTGCTTCTTGATGTGTATACAGGTTCTGAAGGAGGCAGGTAAGGTGGTCTGGTATTCCCATCTCTTGAAGAATTTCCATGGTTTGTTGTGATCCACACAGTCAAAGGCTTTAGTGTAGTCAATGAAGCAGAATTAGATGTTTTTCTGGAATTCTCTAGCTTTTTCTGTGATTCAGCAAATGTTGGCAATTTGATCTCTGGTTTCTCTGCCTTTGCTAAATCCAGTTGGTACTTCTGGAAGTTCTCAGTTCACATGTTGTTGAAGCCTGGCTTGAAGGATTTTGAGCATTACTTTACTAGCATGTGAAATGGGTGCAACTGTGTGGTAGTTTGAACATTCTTTGGCATTGCCCTTCTTTGGGATTGGAATGAACACTGACCCTTCTCCAGTTCTGTGGCCACTGCTGAGTTTTCCAAATTTGCTGGCATATTGAGTGCAGCACTTTCACAACATCATCTTTCAGGATTTGAAGTAGCTCAGCTGGAAGTCCATCACCTCCACTAGCTTTGTTCATAGTGATGCTTTCTAAGGCCCACTTGACTCCGCATTCCAGGATGTCTGGCTCTAGGTGAGTGATCACAGCATTATGGTTATCTGGGTTGTGAAGATCTCTTTTGTACAGTTCTTCTGTGTATTCTTGCCACCTCTTCTTAATATCTTCTGCTTCTGTTAGGTCCATATCATTTCTGTCCTTTATTGTGCCCATCTTTGCAGGAAATGTACCCTTGGTATCTCTAATTTTCTTGAAGAGATCTCTGAGGTGAGGTGAAGTTGCTCAGTCATGTCCGACTCTTTGCGACCCTGTGGACTGTAACCTACTAGGCTTCTCTGTCCATGGAATTCTCCAGGCAAGAATACTGGAGTGGATTGCCATTTCCTTCTCCAGGGGATCTTCCCAACCCAGGTATCGAACCCAGGTCTCCCACATTGGAGGCGCTTTAACCTCTGAGCCACGAGGGAAGCCCTTTCCCATTCTATTGTTTTTCTTTATTTCTTTGCACTGATCACTGAAGAAGGCTTTCTTATCTCTCCTTGCTATTCTTTGGAACTCTGTGTTCAAATGGGAATGTCTTTCTTTTTCTCCTTTGCCTTTTGCTTCTCTTCCTGTCTCAGTTATTTGTAAGGCCTCTTCAGACAACCATTTTACCTTTTTGCAATTCTTTTTCTTGGGGATGGTCTTGGTTACCACCTCCTGTTCAATGCCATGAACCCCTGTCAATAGCTCTTCAGGCACTCTGCACATCAGATCTGATCCCTTGAATCTATTTGTCACTTCCACTGTATAAGCACAAAGGATTTGATTTAGGTCAAACCTGAATGGCCTAGTGGTTTTCCTTACTTTCTTCAGCTTAAGTCTGAAATTTGCAATAAGTTGATCGCCTGAGCCACAGCCAGCTCCCAGTCTTGTTTTTACTGACTGTATAGAGCTTCTCCATCTTTGGCTTGCAGAGAATATAATCAATCTGATTTTGGTGTTGACCATCTGGTGATGTCCATGTGTAGAGTCTTCTCTTGTGTTGTTGGAAGAGGGTGTTTGCTACGACCAGTGCGTTCTCTTGGCAAATCTCTGTTAGCGTTTGCCCTGCTTCATTTTGTACTCCAAGGCCAAACTTGCCTATTACTCCAGGTATCTCTTGACTTCCTACGTTTGCCCCTATAATGAAAAGGACATCTTTTTTTGGTGTTAGTTCTAGAAGGTCTTGTAGGTCTTCACAGAACTGTTCAACTTCAGCTTCTTCAGCATTACTGCTCAGGGCATAGGCTTGGATAACTGTGATATTGAATGGTGTGCCTTGGAAATGAGATCTTTTCCAGAGAACAATCAGAGATTCTCTGTCAGAGAATCATTCTCTCATTTTTGAGATTGCACACAAGTACTGCATTTCAGACTCTTTCGTTGACTATGAGGGCTGTTCCATTTCTTCTAAGGGATTCTTTCACACAGTACTAGATGTAACAGTCATCTGAGTTAACCTCTCCCATTCCAGTCCATTTTAGTCCACTGATTCTTAAAATTTCGATGTTCACTCTTGTCATCTCCTGTTTGACCACCTCCAATTTATACCTTGATTCATGGACCTAACATTCCAGTTTCTAAGCAATTGCTTAATGTAATGGTAAATGGTAGTTTCTCCCGCCAACTGAGTGGGTAATTTTTTTCTTTTTACTTTTTAAAATTTGTATGTGTTTTTAATTTATCTTTTTTGATGTATGGTTGATTTACAATATTCTAAGAGTTTCAGGTGTAAAGCATAGTGATTCAGTTATATATATATATTTTTTTTCTTCAGATTCTTTTCCTTTATGTTATTGCCAAATATTAAACAGAGTTTGCTGTGTTATATAGTAGGTCCTTGTTGATATTTACTTAATATATGGTAGTGTGTATATGTTAATCCTAAACTCTTAATTTATTCCTCTCCCCCTCCACCTCCCACTTTTTATTATACTTTTTTAACTTTTTGTTTTGTATTGGAGTATTAACAATATTGTGAGTTTCAGATGGACAGCAAAGGAACTCAGCCATACAGACATGTATCCCTTCTCCCCTAAACTGCCCTCCCATCCAGGCTGCCATAAAACAGTGAGAGAATTCCTTGTGGTATACACTAGGTCCTTATTTATCATCTATTTCAAAATATAGCAGTGTGTGCGCGTGGATCCCAGACTCCCCAGCTCTCCCTTGCCCCATCCTCGCTCTGCTGGCAGTGACAGGCTCATGCTCTGAGTCTGTAAATCTCTTTCTGTTTTGTAAATAAACTCACTTGCGTCACTTCTGTTGTATTTTGCGCGTAAGTGCTATTATGTGCTATTTCTCCTTCTCTGACTTACTTCACTCAGTATCATAATCTCAGGGTTCATCCATGATGATGCAAATGACATTATTCCATTCTTTTTTATGACTAAGTAATACTCCATTGCAGAGAAGGCAGTGGCACTGCACTCCAATACTCTTGCCTGGAGAATCCCATGAATGGAGGAGCCTGGAAAGCTGCGGTCCATGGGGTCGCTGAGGGTCAGACACGACTGAGAAACTTCACGTTCACGCATTGAAGAAGGGAACGGCAGCCTGCTCTAGTATATATGTACCACAGCTTTTTTATCTATTCCTCTGTCCATGAGTTAGATAATTTGATTGTGTTTCTTTTTAAGCTTCTGTAAAGTCTTGTCTTCATTCTTCTAGTTAAAACTTGAGGGGCTTATTTGAACCTTGCAAAATATAAAGCATTAAAACTTACAGCAGTGTGCCATACAGAAAAGGTTCTTAAGTGGGAAACAGAACCCTGAGAGTTTTCACTCTAATCTTCATTTTAGCCCTTGTTCACTGTGGAATTGAGATCTCCTTAATCTCTCTGAGGTTCATCTTTCTCATGTCTAAAATAGGAATAGTGATACCCAGAAGACTATTTATTCCAGAGGACTGAGAGGAAAACTACCATAAACTGTAGAGAGACACTTTGTAAAATGTTTTACATAATGCTTGATATCTTGTCATGTTGCAGTAATGAGCTTGAAGAGCTGGCCCGCTAGCTCTGGGCACAAGCCCACCAGCCCTTGGAGTTCTCTGTGCTTCCCAGAGCTGGGGCTGCAGCTAGAGTCCCAGGCGGGAGAAGGCACGGAAATGCAGTGGCACCAACCATTCTGCTGCACAGATTAGGGTTATGCCTTCAGCTTTTTTTTTCACTTGAAGAAGGGGAAATGCTGATTTCGAACACTGGAAAACCTCTCATTCTAGTCCAGACCTTCATTTTTATAGCTGAAGAGACTGATAAGCAGCAGAAAGTTAGTTTCCCCTGTACTCAGCTTGACAGTACAGTGTTACACCAGAAACATGGTCTAATGTTTAATGTATGGTATACATTCAATATGCTTAACATTTATTTCAAAATCCACACAAAGTTTAGTTGTCTTTGGCTTTTAGTCTGGAGTGCTGCTTTTCTGTTGTAGCCAGATACAGAAATCAGCCAGATATAGACACACAGTACAGATGCTGCAAAGTCTGCCAAAACCATGTACCTTCATCTTGGAGCTAAAGAATATTTATACATAATAATTCATGAATGTTACTTACATGAAGACCTTAGAAACATTATTGACTTAGAGAAAGTTAAAATATATTGAAACGAGGTATCTCTTAATATGGGGCTGCTGCTGCTGCTGCTAAGTCACTTTAGTCGTGTCCGACTCTGTGCGACCCCATAGACAGCAGCCCACCAAGGAAAATTCAAGGAAAGGAGAAAACTCAGATGTTCCATGTTGAAGTCTAACCCAGTTTCTGGATGAGTCTCCTCCAGCCTTCTGTGTGTCATGTCTGTGTGATGTCCAGTAGCCAGTGTTCCTAAGCATCAAGATATTTGTGTGGAGCTAAGACGTTTAGGTGAATATTTTTGGTTTGTTTTGACTTTTCTTCAGGCAATCTGCTGTATAGGCTTCCCTGGTGGCTCAGAGGGTAAAGCATCTGCCTCCAATGCGGGAGACCCAGGTTCAATCCCTGGGTTGGGAAGATCCCCTGGAGGAGGAAATGGTAACCCACTTCAGTATTCTTGCCTGGAGAATCCCATGGACAGAGAAGCCTGGTAGGCTACAGTCCACGGGGTCGCAAAGAGTCGGACACGACTGAGCGACTTCACACATACTCACAAACACAATCTGCTGTATGTGTGCAGATAATGAATTACCATTCCTGAAACAAATTTTGTTGAAATTAAAAAGCTGCACAATAATTTCCTTTTCTGGAAAACCAGAATATTAAATATACTCTGGCCTGGAGGACCACCTGGCCTCTTCTTGGGTCCGAAGGTATCCTGAAGCCGCTGTCTGGTTTGTTCCTCTTGGATTGATGGTGAGCACTCAGGAGCAACCAGCCTGCAGCACCCACGCCCTTCCTGCAGAGGGCGCTCTCACCAGGCGCACCCAGGAGCAACCAGCCTGCAGAACCCACGCCCGTCCTGCAGAGGGCGCTCTCACCAGGCAGACCGTTCAGAGACCCGGTCAGGTGTCCGCGTCTCTTATGCTGCGGGGAAAGCGCGCCCCCTCCTGTAGGCTGGACTTCAGACTCTGGGAGAGGACTCCTAACTCCTGGGCTGAGGGTCCTTCCAATTTCTTTCCTTTTTTTTTTTTTAAAGAAAATTCAATTTTTAAATTTAAGTATTTTAGTAGTTACACATGGCCTTTATTTTATACAATTTATTGAAGTATAGGTGATTTAGCATGCTGGTTAATTTCTACTGTACAGCCAAGTGATGCAGTTATACATTCTTTTTCATATTCTTTTCCACTATGGTTTGTCACAGGAAATTGAATGTAATTCCCAGTTTCTTGATAATGGAAGCATTCATCTTTGCTCTGCTGTAATCAGGGACAGTGATACTAGAGCACTCAAAGGAAATGCTTTCAAATAAAATATCAAAGAATTTATTCAGAATGATAAGGTCCTACTGTATAACACAGGGAACTATATTCAGATCCTGTGACAAACCATAAAGGAAAAGAGTATGAAAAAGTATATATATATACTTTATATGCATATATATATATGACATATGACACTAGATCATTTGAAAAAATGAGAAAAAATTAACAGCATTATAAATAAATACAACTGTAAATAAATAAATTTTATTTACTTCAATAAAATTGAAGGACTTCTTAGGGCTTCCCTTGTGGCTTAGATGGTAAAGTGTCTGCCTACAATGCAGGAGACCCGGGTTTGATCCCTGGGTTGGGAAGATCCTCTGGAGAAGGAAATGGCGCCCCTACTCCAGTACTCTTGCCTGGATAATCCCATGGATGGAGGAGCCTGGTGGGCTACAGTCCATGGGGTCGCAGAGAGTTGGACACGAATGAGTGACTTCATTTCACTTCACTTCATAGTCTACAGAATAGTTAAAAAACAATGTTTAAATTTCCTGAAAAATGTTTGGTATGGCCTTAAATACACAGTCTTGAATTACAGAAGGGTGGAAACATAACGATCTTATGCGGCGATGTTTCCACTTCAGGTTTACAGAGTAAACAGGGGAGCAATAAAATAACGGGTGAGGAGGGGCTACATATTCTTACGGACAATACACTTCCTTCCAAGTGACTCTTTTTTTCAGAAAATAATCTGTACTGGATGTTGAACCCTTTGTAAAACAGAAAAAGTATGTCTCATTTTACACACTCTCTGTTTTTAATTATAATTTGACAAAAGAAATAACCATATTACCTTTTTGATTTGCCAGAACCTTATCTAGCACCACTTGTTGGGCCCAAGGCACTCAAATCCTGACATATTGCAGAGGAAAGAATTGTTTAGCTGGCCTGCTAACTAGCATCGATGCCAACAAAAGCATGATATAGCCTTTGTACTCAGAATAAAACAAAAATACATTAAGCTACCAACTGTAAAGGTTTAGGAAAGCCACATTTAATTATTTACAAGCAGATCCTTCTAACGAAGAAATACAGTAAAAACGGTCTTGGAATTAAAAGTCAACTTTGCATGGTCCACACTAGTGATGATCGCAAGCTTAAACCGGACAGTTTCTTGGTGCAGTTGATTTCTATGAAACATGACACGTGGGTGCTGGGCTTGTGCTCAGGGACGGTTGGGTTTAATCCTGTGATGTTCGCAGGGTGAGGAAATAGCCCAGTGCATTGCTGTGCTGGCAAAACCAAGAGTTACAGTTAGTCATTAGCTTGGGAGTGGAGAGTTCACGACAGTCAAGTGATGAGGGGCATATCCTTTGAAAGTTCACGTGCCTTTGACTGTTTGCCACACTGGCTGAAAGTTAATGCTGAAACGTGTAGTTAAGATGGGAAGGATGGTATAGGTGCCTGCCCTATTTTGAGACAGAGAATTTAAAAAACCATGAGTAGAAACGCAATGTAAAATGTTTGAAAGTGCTGATGACTGAGCCTGTCCACTGCTGAGTCCTTACTTTGTCCTTCACCAGCATTACTTCAGTTTCCTGTGGGAGAACCTGAAGAGAAGGTATTTTTATTTTATTTTACAGGTGAGGGTTTTGAGGCTTAGAGAGGTTAGTGAACTTGCCTGCATTTATTTGTAAATTACCCCAAGTCTGTCTGATCCCAGAGCAAGTGTCCCGAATCTCTCTACAGCAGGTAACTGTATGAAGTTCCTCTCCCCCTAAAGATGCTTTGCAAATTTGTGGGCTACACTGCTGAGGTGAGCCACTGGACAGGAGGAGAATTCCGTGACAGAGATGTACCTGAGGAGGTGACTTTGCTACACCAAATGTAACGGTCTGACGGACAGAGGGGTTCGTAGAGGGGCAGCGATGGACAGAGAGGTTAAAAAGAAAAGCAATGATGTACAGATTAGTAAATCGTGTTCAGGTTAGTGCAGGAGAGGTGTTCTAGTTCCACAAGGCTAAGACCGATTCCTGGGGTAAGACTATTCCCAGGCCAGTTCACAAAGGCCTCCTTCACTGATGGAGTTTAACTCCCATGTTCTGATTCTGAGCTCTTCAGGCGCCTTCTGACCTGTGATTTCGTCCCTGAAGTGAATCAGTTCACCAGGAAGAGAGATGCCCTGAGCTAATGACCAAAGGCTGGGAACCTGGTGTGACTTCTGTTGTAAACAGTTGGCACACTGGTTTATGAAACAGACTTCTTCAATTTTAGTTTGTGTGAATAAATCTCTTACAGTTTAACTAGCAAAAGATAGTTTCTGAATCCGCATGCTGAGGACCAGGCCTTGGAACCCACTGTCTCCGCTGAGGGAGCACCTACCTGGGGACACCCTGAGTCTTCTTGTAAGGGCTTCTCTGATGGCAACAAAGTGTATTAGTTGCTCAGTAGTGTCTGACTCTGTGATCCCATGGGCTGTAGGCCACCATGGAGAAGACCCTTGAGAGTCCCTTGGACTGCAAGGAGATCAAACCAAGCAATCCTAAAGGAAATCAGTCCTGAAGTTTCATTGGAAGGACTGATGCTGAAGCTGAAACTCCAATACCTGATGCGAAGAACTGACACATTGGAAAAGACCCTGAAGCTGGGAAAGATCGAAGGCACAAAGAGAAGCGGATGACAGAGGATGAGATGGTTGGATGGCATCACCAACTTGATGGACATGAGTTTGAGCAAGCTCTGGGAGTTGGTGATGGACAGGGAAGCCTGNGATCGAAGGCACAAAGAGAAGCGGATGACAGAGGATGAGATGGTTGGATGGCATCACCAACTTGATGGACATGAGTTTGAGCAAGCTCTGGGAGTTGGTGATGGACAGGGAAGCCTGGCGTGCTGCAGTCCATGGGGTCACAAAGAACTGGATGCAACTGAGTGACTGGACTGAACTGATTCAGGAGGATTCTAGGATTTTTAGCACTAGCATCTTTAACAGATGGAGCTGCCATCAATCCAGATGTGGAAAACTGTATGGAGTGGGTCTGGCAATCCATGAATTGATATGTCCATCGAATAAACAAACAGAAATGTCAGGTGGGCGACTGAGTAACAAATCTGGCATTTGGGAGAAGGTCAAGGTTGGAGATAGGGATTTGGGAGTTATTGGCACATAGATAGTATTTAGATACGTAGATAGGCGTATCCCTTGGACTGCAGGGATATCCAGCCAGTGCATCCTAAAGGAAATCAGACCTGAATATTCATTGGAAGGACTGATGCTGAAGCTGAAACTCTGATACTTTGGCCACCTGATGCAAAGAATTGACTTACTTGAAAAGATTCTCATGCTGGAAAAGACTGAAGGCGGGAGGAGAAGGGGACGACAGAGGATGAGACGGTTGGATGGCATCACCAACTCAATGGACATGGGTTTGAGTAAACTCCGGGAGTTCGTGATGGACAGGGAGGCCTGGCATGCTGCATCCAAGGGGTCGCAGAGTCTGACACAACTGAGTGACTGAACTGAACATAGATAGGCTTATCTGTAAGCATACAGATACAGAGATAAGCCTGTCTATAAGCATATGGATAGGCTTCCCTGGTGGCTCAGACGGTAAAGAATCCACCTACAATGCAGGAGGCCCCANCACAACTGAGTGACTGAACTGAACATAGATAGGCTTATCTGTAAGCATACAGATACAGAGATAAGCCTGTCTATAAGCATATGGATAGGCTTCCCTGGTGGCTCAGACGGTAAAGAATCCACCTACAATGCAGGAGGCCCCAGCTTGATTCCTGGGCCGGGAAGATCCCCTGGAGAAGAGATAGGCTACCACTCCAGTATTCTTGGGCTTCCCTGGTGGCTCAGCTGGTAGAGAATCAGCCTGCAATGCAGGAGGCCCCAGTTTGATTCCTGGGTCGGGAAGATATGCTGGAGGAGGGCATGGCTACCCACTCCAGTATTCTTGCCTGGAGAATTCCATGGACAGAGGAGCCTGGTGGACTACAGCATGGGGTCACAAAGGGTCAGATATGACTGAACTGCTAACACTTCTGTTTTTCAGGGGAGGAGAGACAAGAGGAACTAGTGAAGACGACCAGCTGAGAGAGAAAAGGTCCAGAGAATGCCGGTGTCCTGGAAACCGCAGGCAGAGGGGAGAGAGCACAGCGGTGTCACGTGCCGCTGCTGAGTCTGCAGACGAGGCTGAGAGCGGCACTGGGGCCTGGCGTGTGGGGCTGACGGGGACTTTGATGAGAGCCGTGGGGCTGACGGTGACGCACTCGCTATCAGCTGGGCTGAGTGGAGAGGATTTAAGAGAGGGTGGAATCTCCACGCTGATTTCCACAGTGGCTGCAATCCCCCTGCTGAGCACACACACCGAGGAAACCAGAACTGAAAGACTCGCGTGTGCCCCAGTGTTCATCGCAGCACTGTTTATAGCAGCCAGGACACGGAAACAACCTAGATGCCCATCAGCAGATGAATGGATAGGAAAGCTGTGGTACAGATACACAATGGAGTACTNTGTGGGGCTGACGGGGACTTTGATGAGAGCCGTGGGGCTGACGGTGACGCACTCGCTATCAGCTGGGCTGAGTGGAGAGGATTTAAGAGAGGATGGAATCTCCACGCTGATTTCCACAGTGGCTGCAATCCCCCTGCTGAGCACACACACCGAGGAAACCAGAACTGAAAGACTCGCGTGTGCCCCAGTGTTCATCGCAGCACTGTTTATAGCAGCCAGGACACGGAAACAACCTAGATGCCCATCAGCAGATGAATGGATAGGAAAGCTGTGGTACAGATACACAATGGAGTACTACTCAGCCATTAAAAGAATGCATTTGTATCAGTTCTAATGAGATGGATGAAACTGGAGCCAATTATACAGAGTGAAGTAAGCCAGAAAGAAAACACCTATGCAGTATACAGACACATATATATGGAATTTAGAAAAATAGTAATGATGACCCTGTATGTGAGACAGCAAAAGAGACACAGAGGTATAGAACGGACTTTTGGCCTCTGAGGGAGAGGGAGAGGGTGGGATGATTTGGGAGAATGGCATTGAAACATGTATACTACCATGTAAGAAATGAAGCGCCAGTCTATGTTGGATACAGGATACAGGATGCTTGGGGCTGGTGCACGNAGTCCATTCTGAAGGAGATCAGCCCTGGGATTTCTTTGGAAGGACGGATGCTAAAGCTGAAACTCCAGTACTTTGGCCACCTGATGCGAAGAGTTGACTCATTGATAAGACTCTGATGCAGGAGGGATTGGGGGCAGGAGGAGAAGGGGGCGACAGAGGATGAGATGGCTGGATGGCATCACGGACTGGATGGACGTGAGTCTGAGTGCACTCCAGGAGGTGGTGATGGACAGGGAGGCCTGGCGTGCTGCGATTCATGGGGTCGCAGAGTCGGACACGACTGAGCGACTGAGCTGAACTGATGGTGGTTTTATTCCTGTTTTTTAAGGAATCTCCATACCGTCTCCCACAGTGGCTGTATCAATTTACAGTCCCACCAACAGTGCAAGAGCATTCCCTTTTCTCTACCCCCTCTCCAGCATTTATTGTTTGTTGACTTTTTGATGATGGCCATTCTGACCAGTGTGAGGTGATATCTCATTGTAGTTTTGATTTGCATTTCTCTAATAATGAGCTATGTTGAGGATCTTTTCATGTGTTTGTTCGCCATCTGTATGTCATTTTTGGAGAAATGTCTGTTTAGGTCTTTTCCCAGTTTTTGATCAGGCTGTTTGTTTTTCTGATGGTGAGTTCTATGAGCTGCTTGTCTATTTTGGAAACTAATCCTTTGTCAGTTGTTTCACTTGCTATCATTTTCCCCCATTCTGAGGGCTGTCTCTTCACGTTGCTAATAGTTTCCTTTGCTGTGCAAAATCTTTTAAGTTTAATCAGGTCCCACTTGTTTAATTTTGGTTTTATTTTTCCATTACTCTAGGAGGTGGGTCATAGAGGATCTTGCTTTGATTTATGTTATTGAGTGTTCTGCCTATGTTTTCCTCTAAGAATTTTATAGTTTCTGGTCTTACATTTAGGTCTTTAATCCACTTTGAGCTTATCTCTGTGTATGGTGTTAGGAAGTGTTCTAATTTCATGTTGTACATGTAGCTGTCCAGTTTTCCCAGCACCATTTATTGAAGAGGCTGTATTGGCCCCATTGTATATTCTTGCCTCCTCTGCCAAAAATAAAGTCCCCACAGGTGCATGGGTTTATCTCTGGGCTTTCTGTCTTGTTCCGTTGGTTTATACGTCAATTTTTGTGCCAGCACCATACTGTCTTGATGACTGTAGCTTTGCAGTCTAATCTGAAGTCAGAAAGGTTGATTTCTCCAGCTCCATTCTTCTTTCTCAAGACTACTCTGTCTATTTGGGCTCTCTTGTGTTTCCATATGAATTGTGAAATTTTTTTGTTCATGTTCTGTGGAAAATGCTGTTGGTAATTTGGTAGGGATTTCATTAAATCTATAGATTGCACTTGGTAGTATAGTCATTTTCACAATATTGGTTCTTCCCACCCAGGAACATGGACTATCTCTCCATCTGTTTATATCATTGATTTCTTTCATTAATGTCTTATAGTTTTCTGTGCACAGTTCGTCTCCTTCAGTTCTGTTCAGTTGCTCAGTTGTGTCCAACTCTTTGCGACCCCATGAATCGCAGCATGCCAAGCCTCCCTGTCCATCACCAACTCCCAGAGTTCACTCAGACTCATGTCCGTTGAGTCAGTGATGCTATCCAATCATCTCATCCTCTGTCCCCCACTTCTCCTCCTGCCCCCAGTCCCTCCCAGCATCAGAGTTTTTTTGCAGTGAGTCAACTCTTCACATGAAGTGGCCAAAGTACTGGAGTTTCAGCTTTAGCATCAGTCCTTCCAAAGAAATCCCAGGGCTGGTGTCTTTCAGAATGGTCTGGTTGGATCTCCTCGCAGTCCAAGGGACTCTCAAGAGTCTTCTTCAACACCACAGTTCAAAAGCATCAGTTCTTCAGAGCTCAGCTTTCTTCACAGTCCAACTCTCACATCCATACATGACCACTGGAAAAACCGTAGCCTTGACTAGACGGACCTTAGTTGGCAAAGTAATGTCTCTGCTTTTGAATACGCTATCTATGTTGGTCATAACTTTTCTTCCAAGGAGTAAGCGTCTTTTAATTTCATGGCTGCAGTCACCATCTGCAGTGATTTTGGAGCCCCAAAAAATAAAGTCTGACACTGTTTCTGCTGTTTCTCCACCTATTTCCCATGTAGTGATGGGACTAGATGTCATGATCTTCGTTTATTGAATGTTGTCTCCTTAGGTAAGTTTATTCCTAGATATATAATTCTTTCTGTTGCAATGGTGAATGGGATTGATTCTTTAATTTCTCTTTCTGATTTTTTCATTGTTAGTATATAGAAATGCAAGTGATTTCTGTGCATTAATTTTTTATCATGCAACTTTGCAAATTCACTGCTTAGCTCTAGTAATTTTCTGATACTGTCTTTAGGGTGTTCTATGTACAGTATCATGTCATCTTCAGTGAGAGTTTTACTTCTTTTCCCATCTGGATTCCTTTTATTTCTTTTCCTTCTCTGATTGTTGGAGCAAGGACTTCCAGAACTATGTTGAATAACAGTGGTGAAACTGGACACCCTCACCTTGTTCCTGATCACAGGGGGAATACTTTCAGTTTTTCACCATTGAGAATAATGTTTGCTGTAGGCCTGTCATATATGGCCTTTACTATGTTGAAGTAGGTTCCTTCTATGCCCATTTCTTGAAGAGTTTTAATCATAAATAGGTGCAAAATTTTCTCAAAGGCTTTTTTTGTGTCTCTTGAGATTATCATATGGTTTTTATCTTTCATTTTGTTAATATGGTGTATCACATTGATTAATTTCCATATACTGAAGAATCCTTGCATCCCTGGGATAAGCCCAACTTGATCATGGTGTATGACCTTTCTGATGTGCTGCTGAATTCTGTTTGCGAGAATTTTGTTGAGGATTTTTGCATCTATGTTCATCAGTGATATTTACCTGTAGTTTTATTTGTGTGTGTGTGTTGTTTTTGTCTGGTTTTGGTATCAGGGTGATGGTGGCCTCAGAATGACTTTGAAAGTATTTCTTCCTCTGCAGTTTTTTGGAAGAGTTTTAGAAGGATAGGCATTAGCTTTTCTCCAAATGTTTGATAGAATTCTTCTGTGAAGCCATCTGGTCCTGTTTTTTTTTTTTTTTTTTTTAACCAGAGCTTCAATTTCGGTGCTGTAATTGGGTTGTTCATAATTTCTGTTTCTTCCTGGTTCAGTCTTGGAAGATTGAACTTTACTAAGAATATGTCGGTTTCTTCAAGGTTATCTATTTTATTGCCATACAGTTGTTCATAATAGTCTCTTCCCTGGTGGCTCAGATGGTAAAGCATCTGTCTACAATGTGGGAGACCCGGGTTCAGTCCCTGGGTCAGGAAGATCCCCTGGAGAAGGAAACGGCAATCCACTCCAGTACTATTGCCTGGAAAGTCCCATGGACAGAGGAGCCTGGTAGACTACAGTCCATGGGTTCGCAAAGAATCAGACATGACTGAGCGACTTCACTTCACTTCAATATTGTCTTATAATCCTTTGTATTTCTGCATTTTCTGTTGTAACCTCTCCTTTTTCGTTTCTAATTTTGTTGATTTGATTCTTCTCTCTTTTTCCCTTGATGACTCTGGCTAAGGGTTTATCAATTTGTTTATCTTCTCAAAGATAAACAACTAATCAGCTTTTAGTTTTATTAATCTTTACTATTATTTCTTTCATTACTTTTTCATTTATTTCTGCTCAGACCTTTATGATTTCTTTCCTTCTAGTAATTTTTTAAAAATTCTTTTTCCAGTTGTTTTGGGGGTAAAGTTAGGTTGTCTATTTGATGTTTTTCTTATTTCTTGAGGTGGGATTGTGCTGCTGTAAACATCCCTCTTAAACCTGCTTGCACTGCATCCCATAGGTTTTGAGTTGTCGTGTTTTCATTGTTATTTGCTTCTAGAAATTTTTTGAATTCTCTTTTGACTTCCTCAGCAACCTGTTGGTTATTTAGAAAGGTGTTTAATCTCCATGTGTTTGTGTTTCTTATAGTTTTTTTTTTCCTTGTAATTGGTATCTAGTCTTATAGCATTGTAGTCAGAGAAGATGCGTGATACCATTTCAATTTTCTTAAATTTACTGAGGTTTGATTTGTGACCCATGAAGTCATCTATCCTGGAGAATATTCCATGTGCACTTGAGAAGAAAGTGTATTCCGCATTTGGATGGAAGGTCCTGAAGATATCAGTGAAATTTATCTCATCTAGTGTATCATTTAAGACTTGTGTTTCCTTATTAATTTTGTTTTGATGGTCTCTCCATTGGTGTGTGTGTGTGGGGAGGGGTTAAAGTCTCCTACTATTATTGTGTTACTGTCAGTTTCCCCTTTTATGTCTCTCTGTGTTTGTCTTATGTACTGAGGTGCTCCTATGTTGGGTGCGTAGACATTTACGGTTGTTATGCCTTCCTCTTGGATTGATTTCTTGATCATTATGTAGTGTCCTTCCTCATTTCTTCTCATCTGCCTTATTTTAAGGTCTATTTTGTCTGATATGAGGATTGCTATTCCAGCTTTCTTTTACTTCCCATTTGCATGGAATATATTTTTCCATCCTCTCACTTTCAGTCTACATGTGCCTTGAAGTCTGAAGTGAGTTTCTCATAGACAGCATATATGCAGGTCGTGCTTTTGAATCCATTCAGCCAGTCTGTATCTTTTGGTTGAGGCATTTAATCCATTTACATTTAAAGTAATTATTGATATATATGTTCTATTGCCATTTTTTTCTATTGTTTGGGGTTGATTGTAGATCTTTTTTTCTTCTCTTGTATTTCTTGACTATATAAGTCCCTTAAACATTTGTTGTAAAGCTGGTTTGGTGGCACTGAATTCTCTTAACTTTTGCTTGTCTGGAAAGCTTTTTATTTCTCCATCCATTTTGAATGAGATCCTTGCTGGGTACAGTCATCTTGGTTGTAGATTTTCCCCTTTCAGTACTTTAAGTATATTCTGCCATTCCCTTCTGGCCTGCAGAGTTTCTGCTGAAAAATTAGCTGTTAGGCGTGTGGGGTTGCCCTTGTATGTTACTTGTTGCTTCTCCCTTGCTGCTGTTAATATTCTTTCTTTGTGTTTAGTCTTTGCTTGATTACTATGCGTCTTGCATGTTTCTCCTTGGCTTCATCCTGTATGGGACTCTTTGTGCCTCTTGGACTTGACTGACTGTTTCCTTTTCCATGTTGGGGAAATTTCAACTATAATCTCTTCAGAAGCGTTCTCCTCCTCTTTATTTTTTTCTCTTCTTCTTCCGGGATCCATATAACTTGAGTGTTGGTGCGCTTGATATTGTCCCAGAGGTCTCTGAGATTGTCCTCAGCTCTTTTCATCCTTTTCACTCTGCTCTTCAGTCCAATGTAGAGGCAGAGGTTTATGACAACAATAAAAAATGTGACTGAGGGAGAAAACAACAAAAACAGCTCCAAAGCTTAATTGGATATCTTAGTGCCAATACAACTGACGACTACAACAGAGGGGAGGAAAAAAAAATCCAAAGGAATCTAGTGAGCAAGTAAAAAAACAAGAATAATGTTTTTCTTGAGTCACTGCTGTCAGAGTCTTTCCCCTCGCTGGGAGCCAGTCCACCTCACCTCCCTCGGATCTGCAACACGGTGCTGATCTCTGGACCTGCTGAGGGGGCAGCTCAGATTCTAGTCTGGTCCCAGTCCTGTGTGTTCTTGCCTCCAGTGTCCACAGATATCAGAACTAGTGTGTTCTCTTTTGTGGGAGCTCTCAATGACCTTTTATATGTTCCATAGACAGAGTCTGCTTAGTTGATTTAATCTACAGCTTGTACAGCTGATGGGAAGGTTTTGGGTCTTCTTCCTTAGCCATACTGCCCCAGGGTTTCAAGCTCGTGAGGCTGCCCTGGAGGACTTGGGTTTGAGGCTAGGGCAGCAGGAAATACAGTGCTCTAGAAGGGGGTCGCAACAGTACTGGCCAACATGCTCCAGTGTTCTTGCCTGGAGAGCCCCCCTCCCTGACAGAGAAGCCTGGCAGGCCAGTCTACAGAGTTGCCAAGAGTCAGACAGGACCGGGGAGACCCTGTGCGCACAGATGCAAGACTGTTATTTCTGGCTGGTGGCCGCTCTGCCCCGGTGAGGGTTGAGTGTGATGGGGGTGCAGCTGCTTGGCTTGCAGGGCCTGACAGCTCCAAGAGTGCAGGGCCAGGGACTGTCTCCACGCCGGGAGTCACGGCCCTATCAGAGGCTCTTTTCTGAACCTCTTGAAGCTGCCAGTCAGAAGGCCTCTTTGTCCAGTCTTTCTCCGCAGCCCTGCTCATTCAGGCACTTAGAGGCTCCCTTGCCTGGGGCCCTTCTCTGTTGTTCGGTGCATCAGGCACATAGAGGGTCCCCCTGGGTGGGGTCCTACTCTGTAGTTCAGTGCCATAGGCGCTTGATGGGCCAGCCTCGCTACTGTCCAGCTGCTGTTGCTGGCGTGTGGGTAGAGAGGCGATTGATGGCTGCACCCCCTCCGTGTGACTCCGCAGGGTCGCCTTGCTTCCATGGCTGCCTGGCTTTCCTCCACAGGCATTTCCCACCACTATATCCTCCCTCCAGGGAAGGCAGTGGCACCCCACCCCAGTCCTCTTGCCTGGAAACTCCAGTGGATGGAGGAGCCTGGTGGGCTGTAGTCCATGGGGTCGCTAGGAGTCGGACACGACTGAGCGACTTCACTGCCTTTTCACTTTCATGCATTGGAGAAGGAAATGGCAACCCACTCCAGTGTTCTTGCCTGGAGAATCCCAGGGACGAGGGAGCCCGGTGGGGCTGCCGTCTATGGGGTCTCACAGAGTCGGACACGACTGAAGCGACTCAGCAGCAGCAGCAGCAGCATATCCTCCCTCGTATCCCCTTGATTCTTCTCTCCGCAGTCAACAGCAGCCCTCGCCCTGAGATCGCTCCACAATCCCCACACTCCAGCTCCTCCCTCTGTGCCTTGCAGGCGGCCCGCGTCCCTGCCCAGGGTGTGTAGGGCTGCGGCAAGGACTGTCAGGCTGCCGCAGGTCAGCTGTTTCACTCTTGGCCTTAAATGTATCCAGTCTGACTCAATTGTCCTGCTGTGGGGCTGGGACCCCTGCTCCAGTTCCCCCACCCGCCAAGGGCAGGCCCGTCCTACTGGCCCTCCTGCTTCCCCCGAGTTCCTCCATCCTGCCGAGTTCTGCCTGGTTCCACATATTCTTTTCCTCTGGACAGGTCCTCCTGTCCGCTCTCAGCTGGTGTTGTGCACGCACGTCTGTGTCTGAAGGTGTCTTCCTGGTGTATCGGTGGAGAGAGATGTGCCCCGCATCCACCTACTCCTCTGCCATCTTGTTCTCTTCTGCTCCCCCCCACCCTCTTTTTTTTTTTTGGCACCATGGTTTTCAATAATGGTCTGATTCCTTTTGAAGAATCTAAAAGAACAAGGGCAGGCAAATTATATCCATGAAAGCTAATGAGAGTTCTCCAAAAGCAACATGAAAATATTTAGTGAGGCTTTACGGCCAATATAAAAGTAGAGTGCATAGATCAATGGCTTTGTGCAAATCATCTATGCCCACTTAGATGTGGCTCAGACATGTACGTCGGGGTGGCATTATCAGAACACTGAACGCTAAGAACTGTGCCTTGCAGTATAATTCACATGCTCCACTCCACTCCAGCTCACTTCCGGTGCTGCATTAGCTGACGGGCTTGTGAGACACGCAACAGAAAGAACTTCCATTCCAACTGCTGACTGGGTCCTGTGCTGGGGATTCAAGGATGGGTGAGACGTAGCCAAGGTGGCCCAACAATTAATTCTCAGTCCCCATCTTTCCTGGCTGCTTGGCACTCTGTCACAAAGACCACACCTTCCACCTAGGTGTGCTTTCAAGACTGACTTTTGCACACCACACTTTCCTTTTTGTTGCTCTTCTTTTTTTTTTTTTGTAATGTAGTTGATTGACAATTGTGTTTCTGGTGTATAGCATAGGTGATGTAAGATAGTAAAGGTAGTTCCTTCTATTATACTGCTGCTGCTGCTGCTGCTGCTGCTGCTAAGTGGCTTCAGTCGTGTCCGACTCTGTGCGACCCCATAGATGGCAGCCCGCCAGGCTCCTCCGTCCCTGGGGTTCTCCAGGCAAGAGCACTGGAGTGAGTTGCCATTTCCTTCTCCAATGCATGCATGCATGCTACGTCGCTTCAGTCGTGCCCACCTCTGTGATCCTGTGGACAACAGCCCACCAGGCTCCTCTGTCCCTTGTATTATACAGCAGGACTTTATTGTTTATCTATTTTACACCTAGTAATTGTATCTGATAAAACCAAATTTCTAATTTGTCCCTCCCTCACCTTTTTCCTTTTGATAATCGTAAGTTTGTTTTCTATGTCTGAGTCTATTTCTGTTTTATAAGTAAGCTCATTTTTATCATATTTTATATTCCACATATAAGTGAAATTTGTTTTTGTCTGACTTATTTCACTTAGTATAATCTCTAGGTCCAACCATGTTGCTGAAATGGCATTGTTTCCTTCTTTATTGTGGCTGAGCAGAATTTATATATATATATAATATTATTATATTAAATAATTAAATAATCAACTATTAATCAATAATTAAATAATATATAAGGCTCCTTTCCTGTTAGCTTCTGCACACACCCAGGCTCCTGCCGCATTCAGTCTGCAGGTCCTGGCCCTCTTAATACCCATCCTGCCACACACCAGGATGACAACAGGAGACATTTGAAACTGACTTTAGAAAAATTTCTGATGCATTCCCACAAGGANCCCCGAGTTCCTCCATCCTGCCGAGTTAATTATATTAAATAATTAAATAATCAACTATTAATCAATAATTAAATAATATATAAGGCTCCTTTCCTGTTAGCTTCTGCACACACCCAGGCTCTTGCCGCATTCAGTCTGCAGGTCTTGGCCCTCTTAATACCCATCCTGCCACACACCAGGATGACAACAGGAGACATTTGAAACTGACTTTAGAAAAATTTCTGATGCATTCCCACAAGGAGAACTAACACTGAGGAGTGACTGAGAGAAAAGGTTATCCAGAGGGAGTTAAAAACTTGCATCTAAAAATATACTCAGATTTGGCCAAGGAGCCATGAATTCCCTAAACATTCTCTTTCCCTACACAATTATCACTGGCACTCCCTCAGTTATCAAAGTATTAGATCTTAGTACACTTTTTTTCCTTTCCTTTAGATAGGATAGGAATTCATTTCGGTAAAGACTTAGAGATGAACTCATTACAAATCTTATTTGTTTACTTTTACTTACCAAGTTTGTTCTTTCAGTGACTCAAGTCATGGATGGCTCNAAAATTTCTGATGCATTCCCACAAGGAGAACTAACACTGAGGAGTGACTGAGAGAAAAGGTTATCCAGAGGGAGTTAAAAACTTGCATCTAAAAATATACTCAGATTTGGCCAAGGAGCCATGAATTCCCTAAACATTCTCTTTCCCTACACAATTATCACTGGCACTCCCTCAGTTATCAAAGTATTAGATCTTAGTACACTTTTTTTCCTTTCCTTTAGATAGGATAGGAATTCATTTCGGTAAAGACTTAGAGATGAACTCATTACAAATCTTATTTGTTTACTTTTACTTACCAAGTTTGTTCTTTCAGTGACTCAAGTCATGGATGGCTCCAATCATCTAGATGTTTCACTATAATGAAAAAATGTGGATTATTCTTATGGGAAAGTCTTATGGGCATTACACTGAGCTACAATTCAAAGTTCAAGATCACGTCTCTGCTTTTTATTAACTCTGCTCTCAGCAATGTGTTTTAACCCCACTTTCCCATAGATAAAGCAGAAAAAGTACTGGCTAACCTGGATGCTGAAAGAGAAATTTAGAAATGGCTCAAAACTATGGTTTGCTGCATAAAATTAACATTTAAAACATGTTTACGTAAAAAGAAATGGACTTTTTAAACAAATCTACTTTTCACTGGGTCTGTCAAAAATTGTCATGTCTCATACCGACAAATAACCTCATTTAAAATAATACCCTGGAATTGCTGCAAGTTCACCGTGGAGCAGTCGTGTGATAAAATTGAGTATAAATACAAGCATGTTTTCAATTTGGAGCTGGCCTGGAAAACGACATTAGTGACACTTCCAGTGGCCTGAAATATTTTGTCAGCTTTAGGTAAAGCTAAGATTCTACAGAGTCTGCCAAGAAATACAAGGGAAGGGCAATTAATAGAATTGCAAATCCAAAGTAATTTGCTAATTTTAGTGTCAAAGCAAATTTCTCAATTTCCTTACTAAGAAAAAAGTATTTTAAAGGAACTGTAATAAAGCTCACAGGAAGATTACAGAGTATATGGAAAAGTAGTCTGTGGNTGCCAAGAAATACAAGGGAAGGGCAATTAATAGAATTGCAAATCCAAAGTAATTTGCTAATTTTAGTGTCAAAGCAAATTTCTCAATTTCCTTACTAAGAAAAAAGTATTTTAAAGGAACTGTAATAAAGCTCACAGGAAGATTACAGAGTATATGGAAAAGTAGTCTGTGGGCCAATACTTTTCTAATGAACTACCTGCTTGGGGCATTATTGGGGAATTTTGTGACTGGGACGCGTATGTCACATTAGTTATCACAGAGAGGTTGGACTGTCTTGCCATAGTCCTAATCCAGACTTCAGCGAAGGGCTATATTTAAACATCTTGTTAGTGATTTCTATGTCTTTTGTAAATATATATATTGGGTTGGGGAGAGTATAATGTTAGGAAAACTAAGTTGGCTATTTCATGGTGGATTTCATAGGTCTGTTGTTATATTTTGCAGTGTGTTGGGATGAGTCAGAATTGGGCTAATGAGGAGAAGTCTGTCACCATCCAGAGGAAAAACAACTCTACTTCTTAAGATATTTTTTATTGAAGAGTTGACGTACAATGTTGTGCCAGTCTCTCCTGTACAGAAAGGTGACTCGGTTGTACAGGTATAGACATTCTTTTCTTAAATGCTTTTCTCCGTTGTAGCTTATCACAGGATATTGACTGTGGTTCCTTTCCCCAAGAGCAGAACCTTGATGTTTATCCATCCTATCGGTAAGAGTTTCTGNGTACAGAAAGGTGACTCGGTTGTACAGGTATAGACATTCTTTTCTTAAATGCTTTTCTCCGTTGTAGCTTATCACAGGATATTGACTGTGGTTCCTTTCCCCAAGAGCAGAACCTTGATGTTTATCCATCCTATCGGTAAGAGTTTCTGATGATCCCAAACGCCTGCCCTTCCCTCACCCACCCCCGACTCCCTTGGTGATCACAAGTCTGTTCTGTGTGTCCGGGTCTGATTCTGCTTCAGAGACAGAGTCCGTTTGTGCCATGTTTTGGACTCCACGTATGTTGTGTGGTAGCATGCGTGATGACGCACGGTATCTGTCCTTCTCTGTTTGCCTCCACTTAGTGTGATGACCCCTGGTTGCATCCCTCTTGCTGCAAATGGCACTATCATTCTTTACGATGGCTGAGTAGTGTTCCACCGTGCATGTGTATCATATTACATCTACTTTATCTATTCCTCTGTTGATGAACATTTAGGTTGCTTCCATGTCTTCATGAATAGTGCCTCAGTGAGCATCACTCAGTTCAGGCACTCAGTCGTCTTCAGCTCTTTGTGGCCCCATGGCCTACAGCCCGCCAGGCGTCCCTGTCCGTCACCAACTCCTGCAGGTTGCTCAAACTCATGTCCATTGAGTCAGTGATGCCACCCAAAAATCTCATTCTCTGTCGTCCCCTTCTCCTCCTGCCTTCAATCTTTCCCAGCATCAGGGTCTCTTCCAATGAATCAGTTCTTCACATCAGGTGGCCAAAGTATTAGAGTTTCAGCTTCAGCATCAGTCCTTCCAAACAACACCCAGGACTGATCTCCTTCAGAATGGACTGGTTGGATCTCCTTGCAGTCCAAGGGACTCTCAAGAGTCNTTCCCAGCATCAGGGTCTCTTCCAATGAATCAGTTCTTCACATCAGGTGGCCAAAGTATTAGAGTTTCAGCTTCAGCATCAGTCCTTCCAAACAACACCCAGGACTGATCTCCTTCAGAATGGACTGGTTGGATCTCCTTGCAGTCCAAGGGACTCTCAAGAGTCTTCTCCAACACCACAGTTCAAAAGTATCAATTCTTTGGCGCTCAGCTTTCTTTATAGTCCACCTCTCACATCCATACATGACCACAGGAAAAACTATAGCCTTGACTAGACGGACCTTAGTTGGCAAAGTAATGTCTCTGCTTTTTAAAATGCTGTCTAGGTTGGTTATAGCTTTTCTTTCAAGGTGCAAGTGTCTTTTGATTTCATGGCTGCAGTCACCATCTGCAGTGATTTTGGAGGGCCCCCTCCCCTGCAATAAAGTGTGTCACTGTTTCCATTGTTTCTCCATCTATTTGCCATGAAGTGATGGGACTAGATGCCATTATCTTAGTTTTCTGAATGTTGAGTTTTAAGCCAACTTTTTGTCCCTCCTCTTTCTCTTTCAACAAGAGGCTCTTGAGTTGCTTTCTGCTGTAAGGGTGATGTCATCTGCATGTCTGAGGTTACTGATATTTCTCCTGGCAATCTTGACGTCATCTTGTCCTTCATCCATCCTGGTATTTCACATGATGTACTCTGCATATAAGTTAAATAAGCAGGGTGACAGTATACAGCCTTGACATACTCCCTTCCCAATTTGGAACTAGTCAGTTGTTCCATGTCCAGTTCTAACTGTTGCTTTTTGACATGCATACAGATTTCTCATGAAGCAGGTCAGGTGGTCTGGTATTCCTATCTCTTGAAGTATTTTCCACAGTTGGTTGTGATCCATATAGTCAAAGGCTCTGGTGTAGTCAATAAAGCAGAAGTAGATGTTTTTCTGGAGCTCTCTTGCTTTCTTATGATCCAGCAAATGTTTGCAACTTGATCTCTGCTTCCTCCGCCTTTTGTAAATCCAACTTGAACATCTGGAAGTTCACGGTTTACATACTGTTGAAGCCTGGCTTGGAGAATTTTGAGCATTACTTGTGTGTGAGATGAGTGCAATTGTGCAGTAGTTTGAACATTCTTTGGCATTGCCTTACTTGGAATTGGAATGAAAACTGACCTTTTCCAGTCCTGTGGCATAGGGGTGCATGAATTATAGTTTTTCTGGATATATGCCCAGGAGTGGGGTGTTGGATCATATGGTAATTCTATTTTTAATTCAGGAAATATTTTATTCATTCATCTAGAGAGAATCAGTCCTTGAGGGATTAATTCATGCTATACTAGTAGATAGAAAATTGCTAGAAAAGCTAATAGACTGATATCCTTTCTGGTTTCCTTACATGGAATCATGTAGTAATATGGAAGCTGAAGTCGGGGAGCATTTTCTTGGCAGTGCTGAATGGTACATGCCATCTGCGTGTCCTTCCAGGAGATGTTTTCATACTTGTCTTTTTATTTATTTGGCTGCTCCAGGTCTTATTTGCAGCATGAAGGATCTTCGATCTTTGCTGCGGCATGTGGAATCTTAGTTGTGGCATGTGGGATCCGGCTCCCTGACCAGGGGTTGAACCCAGGCCCCTTGCATTGGGCTTGTGACATCTTAGCCATTGAACCACCAGGGAAATCCCCGAGATCTTTAGACACAGGAGCAAGATGACTAATCTAGGGGGACTATGGACACACCCATAGCCAATAGGAAGATGGATGGCCGTGGGCTTTCATGGGGAATGGCTGTGTGGAAATCACTGTGGATGGCCTCTCTCAGCACCTACCACTGCTTTTCCTGGCGCCCCTCCAGTCCACTCTCATACTCTGCTAGACCTTCATGCGGATTTTCTGCTTGCCTTTAGATGGAATAGGAACACACTGGCGTGAAGATTTAAAAGGTAAATTTCTAAGAGAAAATCTGACCTTTCTGTATTCGTTTTAGTTTTTTTTTTTAACTTTTCACATTTTTTTCTTTCAGTGGCTCACACTGTAGACATCAGCTCAGCTCAGCTGAGACACACACTGGGATAAACTCCTATAGTTTATGTGAGTCAGTGAAGGCTCAGTGTTACATTTCAATGTTTGTTTAGTACCCCGACCATAATTCAGAGCAGGACCCCCACTGTTAGTATATTTCAATTAAATTAAAAACAATAATTTGCTCTGCTTAGCATGTCATAGTAAAAAGGAGTTTCAATTCCTTTGATAAAAGTTACATTTTTATAGAAATATGAAATTCACAATCCCCATTAATTCAATTTGTTATCCTTGCAAGAGCCATATGAGTATCTTGGTATTTTTATCATCTGTTTTACGAATCCTCTTTTATCTAGGACTTGATTTATAATGAGGTTACAGAATCTCCAGATGCCTTTGTAAATATCTGCTCTTCCAGGAGGAGTTAGAGTCATCAGTTTAGCTACAAGGAGCTCTAATTTATTTTATGTGCATTTCAAAGGCAGCATGATTGAAGTGACTTTTGCTTGCGATGGTAAATACTGTACTAATTAACAATAATATCATAGGTTTTTAAAAATATGCCCATACTATTTTTGGATAATTTTAGATTTACAAAACCATGCAGACCATTTCCATACCACCTTCACCCAGTTTTATTTGTTGATATCTTATAGTGCTCTGGGGAATATTTGAAAAAAAAAAAAAAAAAACCAACATTGGTGCATTACTATTAAATGAATTCCAGACTATTCGAGTTTCTCCAGTTGTTTCACTATATTCTTTTCCCATGATCTGGAGTACCACATGCATTCAGACAAAGTTTTCATGAAAATAAAATTTCAGAATTAGGAACAAGTGTCTCCTGCGTTGCGTGTATGTAACCCCAGACCCAAGCCCAAGTGGAGGAAAAACACCTGCCCCTGTGAGAGGAGCCTTGCAGGAAGTGACTTCCATGGTCTGGGAGGCAATTTTGAACCTTCCCTCTCGTTTCCCTCCTTTCGTTCGGGTGGGTGAGCACGAAGCAGAGGCTGCACGCATGAGTGGCCCTGAGGCCTGGACTCGGCCCGCGCCGCCCGTCCCTAATAGCCCAGCAGGCCTCCTAACACGCTGAATGCTTTTTTCAATCACCGTCTTCGAGGAGGCTTTTGTTGGGATATCAGTGGGTTGCTCTGAAAAGGCATTAAATCGGTCCCCATGAAACTAAGTGCGGGATGTGCGAGTCGGCAGGTCTCTCTGCGCTGGAGTACCGGTACTGGGGGATGCAGTTTGGTAGGCAGGGCTTCTGAAAACTTCGGAAAACAATTCTTAAAATTTTCTAAATTATTTTTTCTTCTATTGCTGCCATGTTATACACTGAGATAGAGGTTATTTTCTTCTCCCAAAATATTTTCTGGAAAGGATGCAGCTCCCTGGCATTCTGGAAAATTGTCAGGGTTGTCTAAGACTGTGTGATCAACTTCCTTGTACAGGCTTTGCAGAAAGGGCCCATCTACCAGCGAAGCTTTAAGCTGAGGTAACAGTGGAG
>SJYB01003788.1:156934-169348 GCA_006408585.1 Antidorcas marsupialis | reverse complement strand
CTGCCCGCCCCCACAGACAATTTTCTGCAGTGTTTCAAGGGAATGTCTTGGTTTGCCATCATCGTTCTCAAATGGATATTGTAGTTTGGTGTGCCCGCATTCTTATTTTTTACTGGAATGCAACTGCTTTATAATGTTAGTTTCTGCTGTGCAACGCCGGGGCTCAGCCATATGTGTGCATCTGTCCCCTCCTCCCCGAGGCTCACTCCCTCTCCCCATCCCCCCGGGCCATCGCCGAGCAGCAGGCTGGGCTCCCCGTGCGGTGCAGCAGCCCCTGCCGGCTAGCTGCTGTCTCAACCCGTACCGCTCTCCTTTCCCCACCGTGTCCACAAGTCCCTTCTTTACATCTGCGTCTCTGTACCTGCCCTGCAAGTAGGTTAATCAGTACCATTTGTCTAGATTCCAAATATATGCATTAATACATATTTGTTTTTCTCTTTCTGACTGACTTACTCTGTATGACAGACTCTAGGCTCATCCGCCTCATTTCAACTGATTCAATTCCATTTCTTTTTATGGCAGAGCAATATTCCATTGTATATCTGTACCACACCTTCTTTATCCATCCGTCGATGGACACCTAGGTTGCTTCCATGTCCTGTGTGCCTATATTTTTAACTTATGCAAATGGCGTTGCATTGTTTATTTCATTGTGCTGATTCCTTCAGACATATGTATATGGTCTATTTATATTAATGTGTGTACTTTGTTTAAATCAAAGTATTGCATGTACATATCCTCCCTGCTCACTCTTTCAGTAACACACACTCAGTGTGTGTGCGTGCACGCTCAGTTGTGTCCAACTCTTTGTGACCCCATGGACTGTGGTCCCGCCTCTGTTCATGGGATTTCCCAGGCAAAAATACTGGAGTGGGTTGCCATTTCCATTTCCAGGGGATCTTCCCAATCCAGGGATCGAACTCACATTTCTCCTGCACTGGTAGGCTAGTTCTTTACTATCTGAACCACCAGGGAAGCCCCAGGAGATATTTAAATTGTCATCAATGTTCTGACTCCCAATTACACAGGGCTAGTGAGCCCTAAAAGGAACTTCTTGGGATATACATGTACTGTGTGTGTGTGTGGCATGTTTATATCATTAAAACTGATGGGTTGTGAGAAATGTGTGCAGCTGAAATGCTCCCAGTCTGTTCTCTTGAAGTCTTGCCGGTCTGCACTCTCCCCATGCTGTCTTTGCCTTCACTTAGCGTCATCAGCTTTCCGCCTTTTGGATTCTAACTGGTATCAAGTGCTTTCTCTCTTTTTACTGGCTTGGCCCCAAGTGCCCTGACAGAAGAGTGCCTTTCTGTTCTAACTTCCCCGAGGATGGAGGTGTCTCTTCTCATTCTGGCTGGCCATCCGAGAGGGATGTGGTGTGGGGGGAATCTCCTCTCTGGGCCCTGTCCCCTCGAAGCTTCCTTCCAGTGATGATGGTTTGCAGGGCATGGCGAGGGATTGCCCAGGCGCTCCCACTGAGCCATCCCAGGCCACGGTTGGCTAGGCTGGCATCCCTCCTGGAACACAGCTCCAGAAAAGCTTTGTGGCTGGTGGCCTCTCCTCTGGGGATGTAGGTCAGTCCACAGAGCTAGAAATTCCAAGGAAGCCTGGTGCCGAGCTGGAGCTCTCTGCAGTAGGTCCTCCGGCTCTGCGCTCCTCTCATCACAGCCTCACTGCTCCCAGCAGCACCTCTGCCTTCGGGGTGTCTCCTGTGCTGGCGGCATCCTCAGGGGGAGAGTGGTGACCAGACGGGGGTTCACAAGTGGAACATTCTGGGTATTTTCTCTCTGAAATCAGGGTGAGCACCTAGTTTCCTTCCACTTCATCCTGAAAATAAAGAAGAAGGAGCAAATAGAGCCGAGAACAGAGCAGTGGTTTGGGAAATGGAAATGGAATCTGGAATATGGGATCTGAGGCTTTGGAGCCGTGTTGGGGAAAAGTCTAACGAGCCAAAGTTTGAATCATCATAACCTTGTGTAAGCAAACTACTGAGATGTTCCTACAAGAATCAGAATTTGGCTCTTCTCCGTTTGAGGTTGGATCTTCTTCCTGTTGAATTTTTTTAACCTTTTATCCTGGTGGCTCAGACGATAAGTTACCTGCCCACAATGCAGGAGACCTGGGTTCAGTCCCTGGGTTGGGAAGATCCTCTGGAGAAGGAAATAGGAACCCACTCCAGTACTCTTGCCTGGAAAATCCCATGGATGGAAGACCCTGGTAGGCTACAGTCCGTGGGGTTGTAAAGAGTCTGACATGAGCGACTTCACCTTACCTTACCTATAGCTGACTTAGGTGTTGTGATAGTTACAGGTGGACAGTAAAGGGACTCAGCCATTCATCTACATGTATCCATTCTCCCCCAAACTCCCTCCCACCCAGTATTGATTGTGCTTTTGTAAACCAGAGGTTTCAAAAGACTGTGTGTGCCTGTTAAAGACATTGAGGGTGGAGAGCCTGTCCCTGACTATTGCCGAGGTCAGTTCAGCGGTCAGCTTTCAGAAATGACGATGCTCTGTCACCATCCCCTAAGTGCTCCAGATACGGTGGCCGTGGAAACAGGGTACAGCTCGTCACCCATGTGTGGGAGACTCAGAGTCTCCTTGCTCCTGCAAGCTCCTCTTTTCCCCCACGAGACCCCTTTCTGCTGTGCTCAGTCAGGGAAAGCTTTTCTCCCAAAGATCCACCCAGGAGGGATGGAGGGATGTTATGATTAAAAGTGGAGAACGCTTTTAGGGCTGAATTAGCTTATGCTGCCAGAATGCAGTTTTATGTATTTGTACAGCGACCCCCCCTCCACCTTACCCTTCATCCTCTAAAGCCCTCTGCCCTTGCTTTCTCCATCAGATAAAAGTAAGCACATCTGTTCCACACTTCAGAGTTGATACAAGTCATTTCACGTGCAACATCTCATTTAATCTCCACCCTTCTTGACATGTCCATGAACATATCTAAACAATGAAAATGCTTCAGCATCAAGATGAAGAGGGCAGTCACCCTGAGTCTTAACGACTAGATGACAGACATCTGGCCCTAGGCTGAACCCTCAGAGAAATTATAAAGTGAATGAAGCTTGTCTTCTGCATCTCCTGCCTTGTTCTGTGTTTCTTTTCCTGACATAGGCAGATCTCAGCTCTGCGCAAATGCAGGGCTTTCGCGTGGCCCCTGATCACCTAGAGTTCTCCCTGCAGAGTTGGCAGGGGGCTCCCCCGGCAGCTCGCTTTGCACTGAGTGACTTTCTCTCCTATTCAATGTAGAGGGCAAACTTTTTCTCTCCTTAATCTCCTCTTGGCACACGGCCCGTTGCAGTCAGCTCTCTAAGGGGGTGTGCATCTCGGATGAGAGATCCAGAGATGATGTCTTAATACAAAGACGCACACCCGTCCTGGTGGAATTGCAGATGTGGTGAGCAGTGGGACTCAGTCCGCAGATCCTGGCAGGTGGGCGGCTGTAAGTGCAGCCACCAGGCGGAGCCCTTCCTGGAAGGCACGGCACCGAGAAAACAGGGGCATGGTTGGTCAGGGCTCAGTATCATCCAGACGGATATTATACGCCTGTTATCGTTTCCACCTGAATATAAGCTCCCAAGATACACTCTGTCCACCTCACAGCTCACTGTCATTGGCAAACAAGGGTTTGAAAGGTGCTTTAGAAGGTGCTCATAAGGTGTGGAAATACTGAGTCTTTCTGGTCAGGAAGGTTAAGTTGCCGAATTTAGAGATGAAAATGCATTCACACTGGGACTTTCCTCACCAGGGAAGCAGTTAAGGTCAAGTAGTTAAGACTCCACTCTTCCGCTGCAGGGTCCGTGGGCTCAGTCCCTGCTTGAGGAACTAAGATCCTGCATGCTGTGAGCTGCAAAACCCCCAAATGTTTTTACACTGATAGTCCCTTCTCAGAATAAAATAAAAAGAATATTCTACGTTGCTTAAATTAACCAGTCCATCCTAAAGGAGATCAGTCCTGGGTGTTCATTGGAAAGATTGATGTTGAAGTTGAAACTCCAATACTTTGGCCACCTGATGCGAAGAGCTGACTCAGTGGAAAAGACCCTGATGCTGGGAAAGATTGAAGGCAGGAGGAGAAGGGGACGACCGAGGATGAGATGGCTGGATGGCCTCACCGACTCAACGGTCATGAGTTTGGGTGGACTCTGGGAGTTGGTGATGGACAGGGAGGCCTGGTGTGCTGCAGTCCATGGGGCTGCAAACAGTCGGTCACGACTGAGCGACTGAACTGAACTGAAATTAAGTGATGGGAACACACAGATCACCTGGTCCAAATTCTCTCACCTGATCAAGGAGGAGACTAACGCAGGAAGCTGCCAGGCCCCTTGCAGGGGAGACCCAGCCATGGGATGGGAGCCAGGCGCCCCTCCTCCTTATTCAGACCTCCTGCCCATCATCAGCCACGACCGCGCTGTGATGAGGGGCAGGCCGCCTCCCCAGGCCTGCTGGCTGCGCTCTGGCTCTAGGAGGCCCAGACCCACTGCAGCCGCGCCTCTGCGCCCCCTCTGCGCTCTCCTCGTCAGCCGCTGCAGTTCAGTTTCCTTCCTTCTGCTCTTTGCGTGCAGTTTGGTCTGAAGTCGGTGTCCTGTGTACCCCACCTCCTCATCCTAAAGGTAAAACAGAGCCCTTTGCACACAGAGGAGCTTAAGGAACACTTTTACACAAATGTTTAAATCTAGCGTTTAGTTACCCCTGGGTCAGAGACCATACTTTATGCTATCTGCCCACTATTTTATTCTTGTTGTTACTTAGTTGGTAAATCGTGTCCAGCTCTTTTTGACCCCGTGGACCATAGCCCAGCAGGCTTCTCTGTCCATGGGACTTTCCAGTCAAGAATACTGGAGTGGGTTGTCATTTCCTTCTTCAGGGGATCTTCCTGACCCAGGGATTGAACCCCATCTCCTGCTTGGCAGGTGGATTCTTTACCCCTGAGCCACCAGGGAAGCTATGTTATCCTTAGGTCCTAGTGTTTAATAAACTATTTGTGGGATGAATGAATAAATAAGTAAAATAATAAATAAATAATATGAATAAGATAAGATATACATGTACTCTCTCTCTCTCTCTCTCTCTCTCTCTACTTACATTGTGTATCAAATAGGTAACCAATGAGAACCTGCTGTACAGCACAGGGGGCTCTACTCAGCGCTCTACGGTGACCTAAATGGGAAGGAAATCCAGAAAGAGAATATATGTGTATGTATGGCGTGCTGCGATTCATGGGGTCGCAAAGAGTCAGACACGACTGAGCGACTGAACTGAACTGAACTGAGNACTATTTGTGGGATGAATGAATAAATGAGTAAAATAATAAATAAATAATATGAATAAGACAAGATATACATGTACACTCTCTCTCTCTCTCTCTCTCTCTACTTACATTGTGTATCAAATAGGTAACCTATGAGAACCTGCTGTACAGCACAGGGGGCTCTACTCAGCGCTCTATGGTGACCTAAATGGGAAGGAAATCCAGAAAGAGAATATATGTGTATGTATGGCGTGCTGTGATTCATGGGGTCGCAAAGAGTCGGACACAACTGAGCGGCTGAACTGAACTGAACTGAGGGCTGGTTCACTTTACTGTACAGTAGAAACTAACACAACATTGTAAAGCAACTATACTCCAATAAAAATTAAATAAAAATTTTTAAAAGGCAAAATAAAAACCCCAAGATATGTAAACTATCCTCAGTTTCCTAATAATTTGGAACCCCTCCAAAGTGACATTTACAAAATGTTGTTCATCCTTCATCAAGCAGTGTTTGGTAGAAACTAATTTCGTATTGATTAAAAATACCTAATTTTATATTGAAAACAAGTATTTTACATGCACTGAAGGTCATGTCACAGCTGATTTCATTTCAAATTGCCTTTTATGTCTTTCTTTCCCTGTTCACATAATTAGGCAGCAGAAGTCACTCGCATTCACTAAAGAGAGATGCAATTTACTTGGACAGAATTGAAAGTTATTTTTCAAAATAGATTTAAATGTTCTTCTTTCTGGTTTTCATGTCAACACGACATTTCACACTTTTCTCTTGTTATTACTCTTTTTCTAGTCTTTTGTTTCTACCTAGGCAACTTCTGGGAGGCATGTTAACGGGTTTAAAAGAGATGACAGTATAAACCTCCCATTCTCTGGGGAAAGCTCTATTCTGTCATGCATTATTACTGTTCAGGACTTGGCCAACTTTAGAAGTCTGTCATCTGACTGACTGCAGGCTGACTTACAGTTTTCACTACTCTAGGTGGTTGCTGGGTGGGGGACAGGCCTCTTGCCATGAGGCTTTGGACAAATGTCTTCAGACACAAAGTTTGGAGAACATGACCAGTCCTGATGTGCTGTTACAAGGAAGGGTTTGGGAGGTCACCTCAGTGTCTGATCCTAAATCCTCAGTGTGCCATCGTCCTCATCATCACTGCTCTAGTTGGGGGGAAGAAGGCTCATGAGCTGGTTGGCAGTAATTTCTTGAGTCTGGTGAAGTGGCTGGCTTTCCTGACCCAGGTGCCGCTGTGCCAAGTGCTTCTGTGGACTGCGTCTCGGGGACAGTTCCTTGTGGCAGCATTTCATTTTTTGCAGTGTTTATAGGAGGGCGGCCAACCAGGAAGGCAGATCAGGGCAGATTCCAGGCCCAGGCGATATAGGAAATGTGCATAAAATTATTACCACAAGCTGCCTTCAAAGAACTGTTCTGATTGTCTAAAAATACACAAATAGAATTGACTCTAATGATTTCATTCTTTTGAGGATTTCCTCCCTATTTCTGTGTTTAAAAAAATCACCGACAATGAAGTGAAAACTGTGGCCAAACCCTTTATGTGTATTTAGCTGGTCAAATGTGGTGGAAAATTACATCTAGGATTTTGAGAATTGGCCCATCAGTCTTGTGGAGAGTGCTAGCATGGCCACAGTTTACATACAGCAAAATCCACTGCTTTTTCTTTCTTTGATCAACATACATAGATTTTATTTTACTTTTTAAGTTCATTTTTATTGGAGTAGAGTTGCTTTACGATGTTGTGTTAGCTTCTGCGGTGCAACAAAGCGAGTCAGCCGTATATATATGTACATGTATACACACCCTCCCTCTCTTTTGGATTTCCTTCCCATTCCGGTCACCACAGGGCACTGAGTGGAGTTCCTTGTGGTATACAGTAGATTCTTATTAGTTATTTTGTACGTAGTATCAATAGTGTAAAAGTTTAAAATGCAGCAGGTTATATGAACATTCTGGAAAACCTCTTTCAGTTTGGGCTCACACGAAAGCTCATTTTCAACAGCAGGCACCAGAGGCTGGTGCTCAAGTGACTTCTGTCCTGCTTTTCTTGGATGCTATTACTGGGAGTCACCTGTCACTCCAAGGCCAATTCCCTCTCACCTGCTATTGCGGTGGGTCATCTCATGCTAGAGGCAGAGCTAACAGAGTGCTCCGGGAAGGTGTTTGGCCTGCTGGCACATAGCCTCTGACTGTTCTTTCAAACAACCGACTTCATTAAACGCCTCCGTGGTAGGTACTGCAACGAAAGCAGTGGGATGTCTGATGGGACCTCTCACCGAGTGGAGGATGAGTTATGTGCAATGGCCGCTTTCCCCCTCACCTCGAAGGGTCTTAGCAGAACCTTAGATGAAATGAGTGGCCCCAAGACCCTGCCTTGACATCCGTCTCACTGCTTTGAAGAAAATGCTATAGTGATATTCACAAATCCTACCCCCACAGATCTTCTGCTTTAAGGAAACCAATTACACACTAGCATATTCAGAATCGATGAACAGCAAGGACCTACTCTATAGCACAGGGACTTATACTCAATATTTTGTAATAACCTAATTGGGAAAAGAATCTGAAAAAGATTCTTTTACTCTTTTCTCTCTGTCCAGTGGAATCTCTGTGCTACGTACCTGATACTAAGACAAGGCTGTGAGTCAACTGGACCTCAAGGGAACAACAGCTGGGACTTCCTGGTGGTCCAGTGGCCAGGACCTGAGGCTCTTAGTGCAGGGCCCCCAGGCTTAATCCCTGGTCGGAGAACTATTGATAGAGCCACTGTGTGCAACGAAGACTCAGAGCAGCCAAATAATAGTAATAATAAAGGCACTAGTAGAATAGATGGATGAGGGTTTGGGCGCTTTTTTCATGATGAGTATTGCCTCACATTAAGAAGTCAAGAGGGATGAAAGAGAATGTAATGTAGGAGCTTGAAAATGAAAACCTAGAGACTAAGTTACGGTTTTCTCAGTTTAGTCCAGTCGCTTAGCTCAGTTGTGTCCACTCTTTGTGACCCCATGGACTGCAGCACGCCAGGCTTCCCTGTCTGTCACCAACTCCTGGAGCTTGCTCAAACTCACGTCACGATAAGCTTTGCTACCACTCATCTAATAGCCTAAAGCAGCATGCAGCTTTGTGATTTTTTTTTTTCTAGTCCGTTTGCAGAAGTCTGTCCATTTCATGAGGCATGGTATAAAGACATAATCTCTTAGAAACAGGGAGATAAACTCTTATCTCTATGGAGATAAACTTAACTGCTAGCAGGACCTCAAACAAGCACCTCTTCTTCTTTGAATATCAACTTCTTTCATAAAACTTACATGACACCAATTCTTACACTGTCTTTAGGAAAAACAATCAGCTTTTGTTTAAGAATACAAGCTGACATGATCAGTAGACATAAAAGCACGAGATTGATACACAGAAAATTACTTGTTTTGTAGACTGTTTTCTATTTGGGAACATAGGTTAGAACCTCTCTACTGAAGTTTTACTCTCATCTCTACATTGGAAGCAGATAAAGAATACTCACTTTATTGCCATCATGCTTTTTGGAATTTGAAGTATTATATTTGTTGTTTTCTGGATTTGTAAGTGATTTTAACTTTGAGATTAAAATGAAAGTTCAAATTTAAACAGTACAGGAAATGTAAGTGATTTTAAATATGTTGTTTATATAATGTTGGCTTCAACTTAGTGTTTGCAATGAAATTCTTTGATTCATTTTTTAAATTTGGAGTTGGCTTTAACCTATTAGTTACTTATATGAGTTTCTCATTTATTCAACAAATATTAATTGGGAACTACTGTTAAATATTTTCTTTGCCTAGTCACTCAGTCCTGTCCAACTCTCTGTGACCCCATGGACTGCAGCCTGCCAGGCTCCTCTGTCCATGGGATTCTCCAGGTAAGAATACTGTCATTCCTTCTCCAGGGGATCTTCCTGACCCAGGGATCAAACCCGGGTCTTCTGCGTTTTAGGCAGATTCTTTGCCATCTGAGCCACCAGAGAAGGGGCTTCTATTCTATTTACTGTTTTCTCCTGTTCACTTCTCTGTTGTTCCACATAAAACCAAAATCATCTGATGACTTCTGTGTACATTTGAGCCCTTTTATCTACAAAACAGCAATTTCACATAGTTCAAAAATACATATTAGGTATACTTATTCACAATTGTCACAGAATAGATGTATAGAAAAAAGCAACAGATAAAAGGGGGCCACTGATAGAGTTTCTTTCTCAAACATGATTCATCCTTACGTATAAACAAAAGCCTAAAAAATGACAACTACTTGAGTTAACATAAACATAAATAGAACAGAATACATTTGTGTAAGGTTGGTGTAAGGTCGGTGAAAGGTCGGGCATGTGGAGACAAGCCCTGGACAAGCCCCGGACAAGTCCCGACAGTTGGCCGCCGCCCAAACAGGAACTGGGGGCGGACCAAACTTCCAGGGACCAACCCCCTGTAGCCTGGCCCAATCAGGTGCTGGCACGAAACCTCCCGAACACCAATCACTGCTACAGCCCGCGCTTTTTACCTTATATGGAAGAACCTGGTTTGGATGCCAGCCCTGGCTATAAAAACCCCTTCCTCACCCCTCATACCTTGCAGACTCCCTTCCCTTCGTCGCTTGCCCCCAGGAGTTCTGCCCGAGAGCGACCGCCCAATAAAGGCTTCCATCAACGGTCCCTAGGGGTGACTCTTTCTTCCCGCGGGGTTTTCTTACAATTTGAAGTGATGGGAGACACGTTGAATCTAAATCCCTTGATCTTATTTTTTATAAAAGGTATATATAACCTTCTGCTCTCTGAAGATTTTTATTAGAGCAGCTATCAAGTAGCAAAATAGCCCATCTTTCCCCTACTCTTTTTTTAGGATAACACCACCACTGTCTGACACTTAGGCTGGGAACAACTTAGAACAGACACAGCAGTTTCCCTTCTGTAAGGGAAATATATTCCCATTTATCTTTCCATGTGATTTATCACAATTAAAAAAGTGCCCCAGGAATAGCTTAAGCTGTTTATTTGTTCTCAATGTGGAAAGCAATGCTATGTCTATTCTAACTTGTTACTGTCACAAAGGACTGTATATTTTCCACATACACTGCTAGTTACATAAATCACTTAATTTCCCCCTTATTACATGAATGGCATGGAGAGCTAAATATTGAAGTCTTTGACTATTAACAATATGCTTAACAAAAAAATTATTCTTTAAGCAGAAGAGAGAGAGGTTATTTTAAGAGTTCTGAAAGGCTTCTGCTGCTGCTTTGGGAATGAAAGCCTGCTATTGAAAGAGCATGTGGATATTAAATGATTTAACACATTTTGCTTTATGCTTTTCTGATATATGTGAAAAATGTAAGCAAACTGGCTTGACAGTATAGCATACAGTAAGCAGAAGCATTCAGAAAAAGTAATGTGTGGGGAGACCTTTAATTTTCTTTTTTGAAAAAATTTATTTACCCTTTTATTTTGTCTTGGAGCATCGCTGAATGTTGTGATAGTTTCAGGTGGACAGCAAAGGGGCTCAGCCACGCACATGCATGTATAATCTTAATTCCTTCCTCTCATCCCTCCTTTCACTGATGCTATTTATTCCACTTACATACAAGTTTAGAAATACACACACACATGTATTATATAACTCATGCTTACACATAAGTAGGGCTTCCTGGTTAGCTCAAATCATAAAGAATCTGTCTGCAATGTGGGGGACCTGGGTTCAGTCCCTGGGTCAGGAAGACTCCCTGGAGAATGGCATGGCAATCCACTCCAGTATTCTTGCCTGGAGAATCCCATGAACAGAGGAGCCTGGTGGGCTACAGTCCATGGGGTCGCAAAGAGTGGGACACGGCTGAGCGACTAAGACTTTCACTTGTCATGCAAAAGTATACACAGTATGCACATACATATATAACGAAATACCCTGTTCTTATCTTGTACACATTGTTTTTGTTGGATAAATTAAGAATAAGAAAATTCACTTCCTTGATGTTCTTCTTTTATTTACAAAGATCCAACGTTCTGATCTATATTATTTCTCTCTCTCTTCAAAGTTCCTTTTAACATCTCCTAGGGGCAGGTCTACTTGTAATAATTGCCCAGTTTCTGTCTGAGAAAGTATTTATTTCTCCTTTACTTTTGGTGGATAGTTTCACAGGTGCTGAGTTCCAGATCAGTGCTTGTTTTCTTTTCCTCAACACTGTTTCACTCTGCTTTCTTCTAGCTTGCATGGTTTCTGAGAAGTCAGATATAATTCTTATCTTTGTTCCCCTATAGATAGGGTTTCCCTCTGCTTTCAGAGTTTTTTTTTTTTTAATCTTTGATTCCCTGTAGTTTCAAGATGATATTCTTAGATGCATTTTTGTCATTTTTAGTTGTCATGCTTTTTGGTATTTTCTGAGCAGCCTGGATCCATGGCTTGGTGTATGACATTAACTTGGAGAAATTCCGTCACTGTCATTTCGAATGTTTATTCCGGTCCTTCCACTCGTTCCCTTTTGGCACCGTATACGTTTTGTAGTTTTCTGCAGCCCTGGATAGTCTTTTTTTTTTTTTTTTTTAGGTTTTCTTTGCTTCTCAGTTTTTAAGGATTCTTTTGCTATATCCTCCGGGCTTCGCCTCTGGTTCAGATGGTAAAGACTCTGCCCGCAATGCAGGAGGCCTGGGTTCGGATCCTGGGTTGGGAAGATCCCCTGGTGAAGGGAAAGGCTCCCCACTCCAGTATTCCGGTCTGGAGAATTCCACAGGCTGTGCCGTCCCTGGGGTCGCGAGGAGTCGGACACGACTGAGCGACTTTCACTCCCACTGTGTCCCCGAGCTCAGACTCTTCCCTCAGCCGTGTCCAGTCTACTTCGTGAGCCAGCAGAGGCAGTCTTCCTTTCTTTTTCAGCTCTTCACGTCCAGCACTCCCTCCGTTCCCTTCTGTAGCCCTCCAGGCTCTGTGTCCGTGGGGCTGGGGGGCTTCAGTCGCTCGCCCTTCTCCCGCAGCGAGGGCGGAGCGCGCCGGAGCCGGGCTCTCGCCTCCCGCAGCCGCCGGGCTCGGGTGAACCGGCTTCCCCTGCGCAGCCCCGCCAACCCAGGGCATTCTGGGAAGCCTCAAGATGGCTCCCGGCCCTCCGCCGCCAGGGCC
>SJYB01003788.1:106173-144001 GCA_006408585.1 Antidorcas marsupialis | reverse complement strand
CAACAAAGGTCCGTCTAGTCAAGGCTATGGTTTTTCCAGTGGTCATGTATGGATGTGAGAGTTGGACTATAAAGAAAGCTGAGCACCAAAGAATTGATGCTTTTGAACTGTGGTGTTGGAGAAGACTCTTGAGAGTCCCTTGGACTGCAAGGAGATCCAACCAGTCTATCCTAAAGGAGATCAGTCCTGAGTGTTCGTTGGTAGGACTGATGCTGAAGCTGAAACTCTAGTCCTTTGGCCACCTGATGCGGAGAGCTGACTCATTTGAGAAGACCCTGATGCTGGGAGGGATTGGGGGCAGGAGGAGAAGGGGACGACAGAAGAAGAGATGTTTGGATGGCATCACCAACTCAATGGACATGGGTTTGGGTGGACTCTGGGGGTTGGTGATGGACGGGAACGTGCTGCGGTTCATGGGGTCACAGGGAGTCGGACACAACTGAGCGACTGAACTGAACTGAGGTCAGGACCCTTAGTAGTTTCCACTTTGCCTCCTTCTGAAATTACAGGATACCTTTCTTTTCTCTTGTCCCATTTTATTGTGATATAGTTGTACTGCACTTTGAAAGATGTCTAGCATGATGGCTTGACTTACACACATCATGAAGTGATTATCACAAGTTTAGTGAACATCCATCTCACAGAGATACAAAATGAAAAAAAAAAATTTCCTATGATGAGGACCCTTCGATTTACTTCCCTAACAACTTTCATATATAACATACCACAATATTAACTGTATTTATCATATTGTATATTATATCCCCTGGAGGAGGAAATGGCAACCCACTCAGGAGTTCTTGCCTGGAAAAGTCCATGGACAGAGGAACCTGGCAGGCTGCAGTCCATGGGGTCACAAAGAGGCCGACGTGACTGAGTGAGTGCGTGCACACACATGTTTATTTTTCTTTTAACTGGAGTTTTGTGGCTTTTGGTTGTCTTTATACAATCCCCCTCCACCCCAATTATGATCTCTTTTTCTGTGAATTTGTTTTTGAAGTAGAATTGACCTATAGCACTAGGTTAGTTCCTGGTACATGACAATGATTTGATATTTCTCAACGTTATAGAATGATTACCATGGTAAGTCCTGTTACCCTACATCACCACTATATTACATTACAACATGAAGATCTTACTGCTGGGAGGAAGATCTTATTGCCGGGAGGAAGATCTTACTGCCGGGAGCCAGCGTGAGGAATCCCGCCCATGGCAAAGGTCATGAGGAAGGAAGCCTGACAAAACACAAGGATGTGATCAGGCTTCAGGGGTTCCCCCTGGAATTTCCTGAGCATCCACCCTCCAAGACCAGAGTCTGCCTGCTTCACTGTGTTATGCTTTCCACCTACTCTTGTGACATTAACAGGGGGCTGTCCCTCCACCACCTTTTTCTGGAAAAAAATTAATTTAGAGCCTTTAGGTAATAAATCTCCTGGGCATAATACAAGTGTTTCAATCCAAAAACCCCTCTGATGGCTTTCTAGCCTGCCTACAGGACTCTCATAGCTGCGCATGTGATTGTTTGAGGCCTCCCCGACCAGGGAGGCACAGGAAGCTTAAAACATCCTAGGAATGTAGGAGCTTCCGAGGAGTCAAAATCATTAGAATAGGACTGATTAAGGGTTTCATTTGTTGAGCCAATACTTGCTGCCAAATTTTCATATCTTTTATTTGTAGATATAGTTGGTATATAGAAAAAACAGGTAGTAGACCTGGTATTAGCAGCATTAGATCTTTGAGTTAAGTACTTTCTTTGTTATAACCCACGGCACCTTTGTTCTACAGGAATATAACTATTTAGTACTTTGAGGGTGATGCAGAGTAAAGAAAAAAAAACACTTCTAGGAAAAAGGAGTTTTCTGGTTGATAGACAATTATCCAGGAAGAGAGCCATAAAAATGTTAACAGGCCTCTTGTCCAGAAGATAATGTAAACCACCTGAAACCTTTGTATATGGGAAGGTGTGCAAAAAGAAAGCCTTGTCTCAGTGAGGGAGGGTCAGGACTGCTGCCCCTGCATAGCTCTGCATATTCCATTATTTCTTTATGTACAACTTGGGGTATATATACTGATTTTGAAAAATAAATTTTTTGGAGTCTTGCACTGATGCTGAGCTTCCCCATGTCGTTCTTTTCTCCCTCTTTTTCAGCTGAATTCCCATCTGGGGCGTGGAGGCTCACCATGTCTACTTACTTGTCCCGGCTTCTAAGATCCGTAAGAGAGAGAGCCCAAGGTGGGGCACTCTCCGATATTCAAACGGATGCCGGTGGCTTAACGTAGACGGTGCAAGTTCCTTGTCTGGAACTTTATTGGCTTTCCATGTAAACCAAGTTATTCAGCATCTTTTCTCCACTTAATTTTCCTACTGCACTATTTCTTCCTAATCTAACCTTATATATCTAAATAAATTTTTCCTCGCCTATCCGTCTCCCCTTTGAATCAACCTGGATCCACCGGGGCTGGACCCTGGCATCTTACTTTATTATTGACTGTATTCCCCACACTGTACATTTCGTACCTGTGTGACTTCCATTTTTGTAACTGGGAGTTTACACCTCCTAATATCCCTCCCCTGTTTCTTTCCTTTCCACTCCCCCCTGACAAGCATGTATTTGCTCTTGGTATCTGTGAGTGTCTTTCAGCTTTGTTCATTCGTTTGTTTTGGCTTTTAGATTCCACATAGAAGTGAACTTATCCAGTACTTGTTTCTCTGACTTATTCCACTGAGCATAACACCCTCTAGGTCCATCCATCTTATCACATCTGGCAAGATTTCATTCTTTTTTATGGCTGAGTAACGTTTCATTGGGTATCTGTCCCACGTCGTCTTTACCCATCTGCTCCTGGACACTTAGGTTGCTCCCATGTCTTGGCCACGCTGCGGCGAGCATAGGGGTGCGTGTGTCTGTTTGAATTAGTGTTTAATTTCATCTACTGTGTCCACTGGCAGTGGAATTGCTGGTTCTGATGGTAGTTCAGTTCTTTATTTTTTGAGGAGCCTCTGCTCTTTTCCATAGCAGCTGTACCAGTTTACAGTCCCACCCACAGTGAACTTTCAATCTCTGTGTCTTTAGCTCTGAAATGAGTCTCTATAGGCAGCACATATGCAGGTCTTGCTTTTGTATCCATTCAGCCATTCTGTGTCTTTTGACTGGAGCATCTAGTCCATTTACATTTGATGTAATTGTTAATAGGAATGTACTTACTGCCACTTTGTAAACTGTTTCCAGTCTGTTTTTGTAGTTCTTTTTTGTTCCTTTTTTTTCTCTTCCCTTGTGATTTGGTGCCTATCTTTAGTGTTCTTTCTCGTGTGTGTGTGTGTTTTTCACTCCCCCACATTTAATGTTTTGCCACCATATTTTACATATTTTTTGGTTTTGTATATCCCTCTGCTGATTATTGTGGCTGTAGACGACTTTACTGCTTCTGTTATTTGACCCTCCTACCAGCTTTGTAGATGGTTGACCTATCACCTTTATTGCCTTTACCAAAGACATTTTTCTTTTGTAATGTTTATATTTCTAGTTGTGTTTTTTCTTTTCCACTGAAAGAAGTTTCTTTAATGTTTCTTGTAGACTTGGTTCAGTAGTGATGAGCTCCTTTGCTTGTCTGTAAAAGTCTTTATCTCTCCATCAAGTATAAACAATAGTTTTACCAGGTGGAATAGGTTTTTCCTTTCATCACTTTAAATTTATCATGCCACTTCCTTTCCTGTTGAGTTTCCACTCAGTTTAGAGGCTCATGGGAGTTTGCGTGCACATAGCTGATAGTTTTCCCCTTGCTGCTTTTAATATTCTCTGTTCTCTCTCTATTCTCCCCTCCTACGCCAGTTTGCTGAGCATCTTTGTGATCATTACCTCAAACTCTTTATCAGGTAAATTGCTTATCTCTACTTCAGTTAGCTCTTTTCTGGGGTTTTATCTTGTTCCTTTGCTTCAAAAATACCACTCTGTTGTCCGTCCTGCCTGTTTTCTCTGTTTCTGTGTCTGTGTATTAGATAGGTCAGTCGCATTTCTTCTTTTGGGGAAGTGGCCTCACACGCGATGCTTTATCCAGTGCTGCAGCAGTGCGGCCGGAGCTACTTCTCCAGGGGTTCCCGCTGTGGGCTGCGCGGGCCCTTCTGTTGTGGGCTGACCCACGTGGGCCCACTAGTAGGCATGACTGGCTCCTGGCCTGGTTGCCTACCAGCCCCCATCTAGTGCAGAGACTGTTAACCATCGATATTGCCAGCAAAACTGGGTCCTGGGATGGCTGGCTGTGGGCCAGAGCCCCAGAGCTGGTGTTCGCCTGCTGGTTGGTGGGCCCAGGTCAGGAGCGATCGCCTCTGGGGATCTGTGGGGTCTTAGGCTTGTGCTGGCCTGCTGCAGCGTAGGGTGGCTGCCTGTGGGTGTAGAATCCTGGGGCTGGTGCTACCTGGCTGGTGAATACAGCCAGCTCCCAGGGCTGCTGGCTGAGGGGCCCACGGAGTCTTAGAGCTGATGTCCCTGCTCTGGTGTGCAGGGCAGAGGGCTGCTCCCTGGTGGCTGCGGTCTGTCTTGGGGCTGGTGCTGGCCTGCTGGTGGGCAGGACCAGGTCCCGGTGACTCTGATGGATCAGGCTGGCTCCCAGGGGGCTGAAGGGGCTTGTGGAGGCTCGTGACTGCTGCCAGGCCCCCGGCGGGAGGAGCTGTGTCCCCAGGTAGCTGGCTGCTTGGCCTGGGGGCCCAAGACTGGTGCTACCTGGCTGGTGAGCTGGGTTGTGTCCTGGTGCTAGTAAGCTGGAGGAGGGACTCCACAGTGTCCCTGGCCAGCCCCAGTGTCCTTGTGGTAGGATGCACTCCCAGAGAGTTGCTGCCAGCATCCACGTCCCCAGGGAGAGTCCCAGGTGCCCCCTGCTCTCCAGGAGGCCCCCCTGCTGAGACCAGCGGTGGTTCTGACGTGGCTGCTTTCTGACCGCTGCTTCTACCTGAGTCTCGAAGGGTGTGAGATTTTGTGTGTGCCCTGTAAGAATGGAGTCTGTTTCCCACAGCCCTCTGGGACCCCGAACGCAAGGCCTGGCTGGCGTTTGAAGCCAGAATGTTCTGGGGGCTCATCTTCCTGGTGCTGGACCCTCTGTCCGGGGGGTCTGATGTTAGTTGTGATCTCCTTGCTCCCTGGGGAGACCCTCTGCAGTTGTGATTGTCCTTCCACTTCTGGGTCGCCCCTGAAGGTGTGAGCGAGGCATGCTGGACGTGCGCCGGATGTGCCGACTGTGCTGCATCTCTGTCCTTCCTGCCCGTCTCACCCTCGCTCCTTCTTTGCATCTTTAGCTGTAGAGGATGTTTTCTGCTTGTCTTCATGCCATTCTCATCAAGAATGGCTCTAAGTAGTAATGATTCTGGTCTTCCCATGGCGGGAGGCAAGCCCGGGTCTTTGTACTCTGCCACATTTTACATGGTACCTTTAAAAGATGTCTGAAGTGTGTTTTTGATTCAGTGGAATCCTAGTGAGTTCTGTCTGGGCCCTTCCTCCCTGGGTCATCCCTCTGCTGGTTTCTGTGGTTTTCATTCTCTTGCTTTGCTTCTAGATATCATGTAACAAATGTTTATTGAGTCCCTATAAACTGCGAAGCATTGTGATAGATGCTGGGTGTAAAGTGGTGAGGAACTAGACACAGACCCTCTCATCGTGACACTTACAATCTGAAGAGGGATGCAGACACACAGAGACACGCACAGACACACACACACACACACGCTCCCTCTCTCTCTCTCTCCCAGCCAGAGGGATGCGGGCGGATGGGAGTGTACGTGGTGCTGTGGGCCCCCTGGCAGTGGTGGACGCTCGGGGAGAGTTTACTGAAGGAAGTAGTGCCTACTCTGATACCTGTTGTCTGTAGTCAGAGAGGTCAAAGTCAAAGCCAGAAAAGACTACCCCTCCCCCCACAAAGTAGAGGCCTTCCAGAAAAAAATCCACCCCCACCGAAAAAAAAAGCCAAAGCCAACCAGGTCGGGGAAGATAGCTATCTGGGCGGGTGAAACAGCTCACTGAAAGACCCAGAAGAGAGGAACAGATAAAAGGGACTGTGGTGGTTGAGCCCTCCAGAAGGCAGATGCCAACACGGGAAGGGGCAGGCTCACAAGGGGTTTACTGAGAGACGCTCTTGTGAAGGAGCAAGAGGAGGGGAAGCAGGAGTCGCGAGGAAGAGTCTCGGAGCTGGATGCGAGCCCGATGTCTGTGGGAGCAGGGAAGGGCGGAGAGGAGGCGAGAGGAGAAGCTCCCGGCGCGGGGCAGCCTGGGGCCTCCTTGGCCAGGTCTGTGGGCCCCAGGGCACGGGGGCTGGTTGGAAGGGTGCCAGGAGGGGCAGACATGGTCGGGATCCGGCACCCTCTGTGCTCGGTTGGCGGCTGGGAGCAGCCCCGGAGCGTGGGCTTCACTGGAGGCTGGGTGGGCTCCTCGGGGCAGCCCTGCAGCTGTGAGCTCACCGCCTCGAGAGGGGCTGGCTGCCTGCCCCAGGCTGCCTCGGTCCACCCTGCCCATGGCAGCACGTCCACAGCCGTGTTCAGGAGAGGCACCTCCATGGTGCCCGTGGGCCTCTCCTCCGGAGGCGGCCTGGAGAGGCAGGTTAGCTTGAGGAGACACAGCCCGCACCGCGCGCTTGGCCTCAGAGCTGTGACGGGGGTTCATCATCTCCCCTGCGTCAGCCGTCCCCAATTCTCCCCGCGTCAGCTGTCACCGCTGCAGGTCCTGGTGACTTAGTTCATGCTGTAATCCTCACCTTCGTTCTCGAGGGGCAGAACCCGCGGTCGTCAGATCAGTCGCTCAGTCGTGTCCTACTCTTTGCAGCCCCACGGACCGCAGCACGCCAGGCCTCCCTCCCAAGTTCACGTCTATTGGGTTGGTGATGCCATTCAGCTATCTCATTCTCTATTGTCCCCTTCTCCTCCTGCCTTCAGTCTTTCCCAGAAAGACTGAATAACAACTTTCTCAGGTCAGCGCTGTTGACGTTCAGGTTCTGACTTGGCAAAGAGAGGATCACCCAAAGGGAACCAGGTGGGCCACCTGGGCGCCTCCTGTGCTCTTCCCTTCGCCCACTGTGTGCAGGAAGCGGTGTTCTGATGCGGATTAAAATTAAATGTCCCCCACAGCGATGACTCCCCCCCTTGCCCACTGGTCTCTGCAGGCAAGTCCGGCAGCCGTGACTCATGGGCCAGGGAACCCGTGGCAAGGGTGTGCTCCTCTGGGAACCAGGGCTTCTGTCCTGGAGCTCCGGTTTCTAGGAGCGTGAAGTGCCTCCACGGGTCATTAGGAGTGATGATAACGGAGGCCACTCCTGTTCTGCTCCTTCGTCCCCTGACTCGTGTCCTTCCTGTTAGAGACAGCACCATAGTGAGGTTCTCTAACGCAGTGTGTATACTTGCAGAGCATTGCTTCTCATGGAGGAGGAAATGGCAACTCACGCCAGTATTCTTGCCTGGGAAGTCCCGCAGAGCCTGGTGGGCTGCAGTCCGTGGGGCTGCTGAGTCAGACGTGACTTAGTGACTAGACCATCATCGCCACCGTTCCTTCTAAGTTGTCGCTTCTGTCCCATTTTCAAGGCAGTTCCAGGTCCTCTGTGAGGGCGGCTGCTTCTGGATGGTGCAGGAAGTGATTTGAGAAGCTGACTCCCTGCTCTTGAGTGCTCCTGTGCGTTTCTTCACGGTGCAGTGAATCCCCTGGTAGATGCTGTGTTTGCTGTACGGGATCTTGTGACTGGGGCTCAGGGACTCTGTAAACATTCACATAATGGTGCTGTGGAGGTTCTCTGAGCAGAAAGGGCAAAACCACACCCAGAAGAGGTATCTGTCCCTGTGAGGACTGACCAGTAGCCCTTTCAGGATGGAAGGGCCCAGTGTAGTCACCCGGGCACCGACAGAAGAGTGGGTCGTCTTAGGTGCGCGTGTCTCACTGGGGCTGCGTCCTGGTATCGTCTCATCAGCAGCCAGGTCATCTTAGGGACTAGAAGTCCCTGCTCTTGGACCCAGGCACAGCCCACCCCTCTCCCAGCCTGGCTGTACCAGTCACGTGCCCTTGTTAGTTCTGGGGCTGCTAGTGATGATGGCGGACTGGTGTCAACGGGGTGGACGTATTCTTGGTTCTTCAGCGCCTCTCCCTGGCGTGTGATTTCCGGTGGGCCCTGGTGTAACGCAGAACGCCTCACATTGCGTGTGCAGGTGCCACTGCCCTGCCCGCCTTCTGTGTCCCTGATCAGACAGCCACCCCAGTGGGCCCTGCCCAGGATCTGCACATGTTCTGACACTGGCCCGTTTTCCTTCCACACGGCACGGGTGACCAGATACAGCGCCCTTTATTCCACCCACTAAGAAGATTTCTCCTCTCCACTGCCCTGTAAGACCACTCACGAGTGTGGCCAGAGTGAAGTCACCATTTGGTTTTGGTTTTTACTCACACATTGGGTTGGCCAAAAAGTTCATTCGCGTTTTTCCGTCCGATGCTGTGGGAAAACCCGAGCAAGCGTTTAGGCCGAGCACCATGTGGACAAGGGCTGTTGCTTCTCTCGCTCCTTGGCTCATCCTCTGCGGCCCCCACCTGGTCTTTGGTGCGAGCCGGGGGAGGGGCACTGATGCGACTCCGGGGTGTGACTTGGTGGTTGGGCTCAGCGCTTGTGCCCTCCGGCCCTAGTTGGCCTCGATTTCAGATGCCTCGTTTCCATCTCACAGTGCACTGATTCTGGTTTCTCCGGAGCTTATGGCTGTTTGTGCCCAGCAGATTCAGGCCAGGATGACTGGGCTTTTACACCCCTGCCTAGCCTGGGCTTCCCAGCTGGCGCTAGTGGTGAAGAGCCTGCTTAACCCCTGCAGGTAGACACAAGCGATGTGGGCTCAGTCCCTGGGTCGGGAAGACCCTCTGGAGGAGGAGATGGCACTCCACCCCAGCGTTCTTGCCTGGAGAAGCCCTGGGGCAGAGGAGTCTGGCGGGCTGCAGTCCCTGGGGCTGCACGGAGCCGGACGCAGCTGAGTTTACAAGCCCGAGAGGCGTTCGATGCTCTGGGCATGGTGCTCCCATGGGTAAATAGCTGGGGCCGTCCTGGGCCCGGCCGCAGGAGGCCGGTTGCTTAAGCGAAGTTGTGACCTCAGGTGAGGTGACTCTTAGCTGACTGCTCTCCCAGGAAGAAAGGACATCACGAGCTAAGCTGTCAGAGCAGGCAGAGCTGTGGTGGGGCAGCGTGGCATTTTCTGGGGGCACAGATGCTCACACGTTTTTAAGCACAGACCACAGGGCTGAGAGAAGCTGCAGGACTTCCGCCTGCAGAGTTCGCGAGTGCGGGGTAATGACTGTGACTGAGATTTCTGTGCAGTGCTTTTACTGAAGTGAAGTGAAGTTGCTCAGTCGTGTCCGACTCTTTGCGACTCCCTGGACTGCAGCCTACCGTGCTTTTACTGAGTGATTGCTATATGCCTTGTGTTTTATTTATAGTATTCTCATTTATTCCTGGTTGCCAAGATATTGTTATTGACAGTTGATTCATCAGGAATAAGGATCAAAGACAGTAACTAATGCCCAAGATCACACATTCAATGCATGGAGAATCTAGGATTTCTTTGTGCCAGTAAACCTCATTTATATAAAAAAGACATTTGTTGACTGAAAGTGAGAATTACATGGTCAGATTCTCACCTTAGGTAAATTCATGGGGAAGAGTATGGGGATGGGTCATATGTGAGAGACAGGAAGGTCAGACGAGAGGCTGTTAGAAAAGTCCAGGTGAGCGATGACACTGGCTGGAGGGGTGGTGAGCGTGCGGAGGGGGAGGAGGTGTTGGAACTGCGGGCATTCATGAAGTAACGCACGTTGACTCGCGAGCGACTGAAAGCAGAGGCTTCAGAGGGCAGGGAGCCACTCCGGGCTCTGCGTTGGGGCCGCTGTGAATGGGGGTGGTGTCAGCAGGAGCCGTGCTTTCGCCGTAACCCTCTGTGTGGGCGTGTGTCTCCTCCACCAGGATGTGCTCAGAGGCTTAGTGGCCTGCGTGCTCCAGCTCTTAGCGCAGCAGCTGACTCCGTCCGCAGGCACGGTGTGGAAAGGCATGGCCTTCGCTGACAGCAATTTAATCACTACCATCACGGCATGCAATTTTAAATTGAGCTAATATTCAAGGAGAGTGAGCTGATTGAGGAACACAAAAAACATTTATAATACGTTGTCATAATTTTTATGCTGTGGAAGTGTAATTTCTCTATAGTCTGGATTTCTGTAGGTAACTTTTTCTAGTATATCCAGTTTTTTTTTAATGTTTTATTTTGTACTGGGGTATAGCTGATCAGCAGTGTTGTGATAGTCTCAGGTGAGCACTGGGGAAACTCAGCCATGCATATACATGTATCTGTTCGCCCCGAAACTCCCTCCTATCCAGGCTGCCACATAACACTGAACAGAGTTCCATGTGCTGTACAGGAGGCCCCTGTTACCCATTTTAAATACAGCAGTGTGTCCATGTCTATCCCCAGCTCCCTAACTATCCCTTCCCTCCACCCTTCCCCCATGGCAACCAAACGTTCATTCTCTAAGTCTGTGTGTTTCTTTCTGTTTTGTAAATAAGTTCGTTTGTAACATTCCTTTTTAGATTCGACATACAAGGGGTGTCATCTGATATTTCTCCTTATCTGACTTACTTCACTCAGTATGACATTCTCTAGGTCTATCCATGTTTGAGTGTATCTACTTTTAACATCATTTTAAGAGAAAGGTTTACTTCTAGAAAATAATTATTTACAAACTTAGAAGACATGAATCAAACTTGATGAGAATTCTTTATTTAGAACTCAACCATACAGTGGATAAAATTCATGTAGCAAGATTATGACACCTTTGTACACCAGGGCCTTAGTATAACAGGCCTTTCACTGCCTTTTACTGTCTGTTGTCTTCTAAATAAAATCACCTTTAACTAGGTTCTTTCAAAATTTCAGTAACTAAACCACTGTTTCATCTGTCATATAATAAATTCNTCAGTATGACATTCTCTAGGTCTATCCATGTTTGAGTGTATCTACTTTTAACATCATTTTAAGAGAAAGGTTTACTTCTAGAAAATAATTATTTACAAACTTAGAAGACATGAATCAAACTTGATGAGAATTCTTTATTTAGAACTCAACCATACAGTGGATAAAATTCATGTAGCAAGATTATGACACCTTTGTACACCAGGGCCTTAGTATAACAGGCCTTTCACTGCCTTTTACTGTCTGTTGTCTTCTAAATAAAATCACCTTTAACTAGGTTCTTTCAAAATTTCAGTAACTAAACCACTGTTTCATCTGTCATATAATAAATTCTGCTCTTTATAGAGATATTAGTACAGTTTTTGTCATTCAGAGATCTAGGTTTGTTAAGAGATTTAAGCAGCACACGAACCAGGCACTTGTAACAGGAGAATTTAAAAATGATCAGTTAACACTGTCAACTCCTGTTATCCAGACCACCTTGTGAAGGAGCCTAAGTGTGGAGTCAGGTCCAATGTGAACCTCACCTTGGTTGGTTACAATCGAGGTAACAAAGTCAGTCACATAACCTCTCCAGGCCTCAGTTTCTTGTCTATAAAGTGAAGATAATAACACCTTGCAGGGTTGTTACCAGGATGATCGCTGATGAAGGTAACGTAGCTGGCACGCAACAGGTGCTCAGTAACAGGAGCTGCTGCTGCTGCTTTTAGTTCCCCGTGGCCCCGGTGCAGGTCACAGGCTCTAGGGCCTGGAGCCAGGAGCCCTCTGAGCTCCTCCCATTCACTCCTCAGTCTGCTCAAGGGTGTAAATTACATTTTAATTCCAGTATAAGCACAGTTGTGATGTTCAGTCTAGTGGGGCCTAGAAACATGTCCGTATTACTTTCAGACAAGCCAAAAGTCAACCCCTCATTTGATTGGGAATTTTCTGGAAGAACTGTGTGAGAAAAACCTTGAAGGACAATGTCCGTTGTTTTTACTTCCTGCAGCTCATGGAAGACTTGCCGTTCGGGGATTGCCTGCATCAGCGCTTTCCTCCATTAGCAAGGAGAGGTGAAAGTTGATGGTAATTAGCTGTAATTAGCTACTGATCCTTTTGGACAACCAGAAAGACTGGTTTCTCCTCCAGACATGAAAGGGGTGCTCAGGGAGGAGAGGACTTTTGCAGTGGGTAATTCTGAAGCAGAGGATACTGAATCTTTCAAAAGCAGCACTATTTACCATTGCTGGCTCTGTATCTATTTTTAGAGTATTTATTGAGATGTGTCATAGTCTAATCAGGGGAAAAAAAGGAAACATGAAAGAATTTTCCAAATGGACGTAGGGCGCCATATGTAAGACACTGCGGCTAATTGAACTGAATGGCTCTGAGCCCCTGGAAGTCACAAAGTGATGAGGTTTGCTTGACAGCCAGTGAGCGATTTTTTCCCCATCCCACTGATTAATTTGTTCAGTTAATGGCGAGCAGGAATGTCACAAGTGGGAAGGGTAATGAGAGTCACTGTCAGTGTAGAAGAAAAGTCGAGAGCAGCCTTGTCACAAAAGGGGTCTGTGTTGGCTGGCTCACGTGCTGATGGGACTCCTTCCCGGGAGACTGACTGTTACTCCAGCTAGAGCTTCCAGAAAATCAGATGGACCCACAGAAGCATTGTCTTCTGATGTACGTGGAGAAAACTGTTTTTCAGAGGTGATGTTTGAAAAGTTTGCCTGTTCTTTTAACCTTTCGATGGTGTCCTCACATTAAAATCCTCAGTTGCAGTTTAGGTTAAGTCAGGTAGAACCGAGTCTGAACAATGCTGAGCAGAACTGTGGCTTCTCAGTTGTGGAGCGCCAACAGAACAAGCCCACTGTGTCCATCGTCTGTGGATACTGTAAAAAAAAAAAGTGCTCTAAAAGGGTGACTTAACAGAAACGTGTTCTTTCTCAGCTCTGGAGGAGGAGCCCAAAGTCAAGGTGTCTGCGGGGGTGGTCCCTTGTCGAGGCTCCGAGGAAGAGTGTGTTCCCTGTCTGCCTCTCAGCTTCCGTGCCTTTGCAGAGCTTGGTGTTCCCAGGCTTGCAGAGGGGCCCTTCTGTCTCTGCGTCGATCTTCACAGGGTCTCCCTGTGTCTCCTTTCCTTCTCTTCCACAGTCAGCTGTCCGTGGATTTAGCGCCCACCTGAATCCAGGATGAGATTATCCTGAGGTCCTTCATTCCATCTGCAGAGACCCCTTCTCCGAGTAAGGCCCACATTTAAAGGGTTCAGGGAGACATACCTTTGAGGGACCACCCTTCACCCCGCCACATGCATCTCTACGGTGACCGTCTTCCAGTCTGATGACGCCCAGGAATGAAAAAGAAAGGCTCTGGGAAGCAGGCAGATGCTGTGTGTGTGAAGGCGGAATTCATACTGCGACTTCAGCTGCTTGTGGCTCTGGGGCCGCCCATGCTACCCAGACCCAGGACATCAGCTCTGCTTCCGTCGGCTGCTCCTTCATCCCTTTGCATGTCCTTTCCTGCTCTGGCCCACTAGCCTGATCGTGGTCACCTGCCTCTGGTCACGGGGTGCACGTCCGATGTTTCTGCTCCTCCTCGTTTGTTGTCTGAGGTCTGCTTTCATCTTGCTGTGACCCCGGGAGACCACGTCCTTGAGCTCAGCCTCAAGGAGCCCTCAGCGTGAGACCTGGCTGTGTACCCCTGTCCCCAGATTGGTCACTAAGTGTTTTGGAAATGCGGCGTGTTATCAGAGGCCCCTGTCCGGTTTTCCCACGTTGCTGTGGGGTGTCTGACATGCACAGTGCGTCCTATCGCTCCATCAGCTTGACGCTCTCACCTGCAGTCTCCTCACAGTCCATTTCTCTGACGAGCCTCTCTTCTCCCCAGCCTGCTGCAGCCAGGTGCTGTGCTGTCATAGAGATGTCTTCATCCGGAAGAATGGAGTCACGTTCTTGGGAAAGGCGCTTCTCTCCCGCCCGAGTCCCGTTCTTGTGCTCAGGGCCCTGCGCTGAGTGTGTCTGGCCGGGGCAGTCTTGTGCTCGTCTTCCTGTGTGCATGGCTCCTGCTGTTACCCTGGGATGCTTCCACTTTGCACTCTGCTGCTGCCGGCTGCTTCCTCCCAAACCACAGGGCACACTCTCCCTTAAACTCTTAAGCTTTCTGGCGGTCCTGTGATGACCATAAGATAAACCATGTTTCGCGTGGAATAGGGTCTGACTCTGGCCTGGCCCTGGGCTCTCTTTCCTCTGTGGTCTGAGCACCCAGGCCCCAGAACGTCACCCCCGCAGGTATCTGTCCTTCCCAGGCTGGCCGCCTGCATGTGAAGCGTGCTCCATGCCTCTCCTCCCGTCGGCGCCTTAGTAGTCCTTGCAGCCGCGTCGCGTGGCTCAGCGCTGCTGGCTGTCTCGGGCCGGGCTCGGCTCTCCCGCCTCAGCACCGTATTTGTGCGTGTGTTACAGCAGGCATGCAGCTGCAGTAGGGGGCTTCGGGTGGCATTCACTGAAAGACACGCTTGAGTGCGTTCACCGCTGGAAAGTGTGCCGACACTTCCTGCGCATCCGCACGCCCTTCACCAGTCAGCGGGCCCCCTGGAGAAGACGGCGCGGCTGATCCTGGGGTCGCGGGCAGGGGTTTCGGACTCTGCTGGAGTAAATGCTTGGAGAGCGGATAAACGCCTAGACGGAGGGCAGAGTGACACTTGCTAAAGGCGATGATGCTGATCGATTCAGACACATTCTCAAGCGGTAGGTTCCCAGGTCAACTTTCATTTGATTCTTTACATTCAGCCCTTATCATTTGCTTAATATTATAAATAAACTAAGCTGGTATTGCAAGGGAAACCACCTATTTCAAGCATAATTGACTACTTGGGGAAAAAGGGACCCGTGTTGGTTTTNGGTCAACTTTCATTTGATTCTTTACATTCAGCCCTTATCATTTGCTTAATATTATAAATAAACTAAGCTGGTATTGCAAGGGAAACCACCTATTTCAAGCATAATTGACTACTTGGGGAAAAAGGGACCCGTGTTGGTTTTCTTCAGAAGTGGTATCAGTTGTTCTGCCGTCAGACCATCTGGAGAGCCGTCTCTTTCTGCACATAAATCCCCTCTAAAAAGCCCTCTGTAGTAGAAGCAGCATCAGCGCGGCCCCACAGTGTCTCCCGGGGTGTGCGTGTCACACGCACACGTCCCAGCAGCACGCGCGGGGCAGCCTGAGCTTGGCTCTGTCCTTGGGCTTCCTCCCGCGGAGATGCAGCACCGCCTGCGAGTGAGTTCGCGGCGTCGCGGGTGCGTCTGGGGTGACTCAGGGCACGTGGGGCAGAGTTGCAAGAGCATTGGTGCCGGCTGCAGGCGAGGGGCGGGGAGGGGAGGGAAATTCACAGCCCGGGGCGCATCGGGCTCTTCGCGGTCTCTGTATGTGCCTCGGCCAGCGTGCCTGCCCGTGACACTCCTGACTGGGACACCGCACGGGCGAGAGCCATCAGCGCTCTGTTCCTCATTTTCATGTCTCACACTTTATTAAGTGCACCTCTGCTGATGTCCATCTGCAGAGCAAATTAGCTGAAAAGAATAGGACTTTCCTCATGCAAAGGCATGAAATGCTTGTGCGTTATTCTCAAGAGTCCTTCAATTACATATCTGGAGCTAATTACTACTTAGACTGTGGTATATGTTCAGGTGGACAGAGTTGGTTCTCACACAGTGTGCAGTTTAAAAAAAAATTTTTGTTGAACATTTACCTTTAATGAATGGAAACTATTTTATGTGTTAAAAGACAGGCTATAAAAGGAAAGATGATGCATTTGTGAAAATAGTTGGGTTAAGGGTTGGCAGATGTTTACACACTAGATTTATGATGTTGGGCAAGTAACTTAACCTCTTTTTGCCAAGTTTCCTCATCTGTAAAATGAAAGCCTTGGATAAAATCAGAATCCCCCCCCTCCCCCGTATATAGCCTTTAATCTTTTCCTGGCGCTGTTCTAAGTGCCTTTCGTGCAGCGTGTTGGACGCTCACAGCTCTCCTGTGGAGTAGGGTGTATGGTCAGTGCCTTTCTTATAGCTGGAGTGGGGAGAGGGACAGTGGTTTGTTCAATCACACAGTTCAGAAGGGACACAACTGAAGTTTTCACTGGGGGACCCTGGCCTTGGGACCCATGTTCTTGACCCCTATCTTATGTTGCTTCCAGCACTTTGGTAACTTTTTACTGTTGTGTAGGAAGGGAAAGGTTATCTGAAAACTAGTACCTAATTTTGTATAGCATTAACGTTCTCACCCAGAACTAGTAGGAGGTATACATTCATACACCGAGCCAGGATGAATCTGTGTTTAAAAGTCTTTCACAGAGCACTTTCTTAAAACTACGATGAATCACGGCAACACAGAGGATGGAAATAGGACATTGGGTCTGAACAGCATCATCTCCAGGGACTCTGGGAAAGAATTCCTGTTTCTTAATGATGCTGGGCTGGTTGCGTCACAGGAGATGAAATACTGTCTAGATGCTGATCGTGAAGACAGAAGGGAAAGCACAGCACGGCTCTGCATTTCCCGCGTGCCGTGTCTCCCGGATGACGGTGTCTCCCGGATGCCTGTGTCTCTGGATGGATTCTGTGGGAGAAATAAAAGCACGTGTCTGGCTGTGTTACCAAGAGCTGGACTAGGCCTGGCGTGGAGAGGATTCCAGCCTTACATACTCGTGATGATGGTTGCTGCGTAAGAACGTGGCCACCATGAAAACTTTAAAGTGAGAAAAAAATGGCATTTGCTAGAAAAATTTTTCTAAGCAGGCTGTGCTGCATATAGTAAGAAGTTTGTAACATATGAACTCAAAAGGCCAGATACTTTTAACTATTTTTATTGACTTGGCTACATCAGCTCTTAATTGCAGCATGCAGGATCTTTCCTTGTGGGGTGCGGCCTTCTCTCTAGTTGGGCTGCTTGGGCTGGAGAGCACACTCAGTGGTTTCAGCACATGGGTTTAGTTACCTTGCAGAGGTGGGATCTTAGGCCCCCCATGGGGGACTGAACCCATGTCTTCTGCATTGGAAGGCAGATTCTTAACCAGTAGACCCCCAGAGATATCCAAAAAGGACCTATCTTGAATCCAGGATCCATCATTTCATTGTTTCATGGTCCTGGGAGAAGAAACATTGTATCCCTTAGCTTGGTCATCCATAAACGCGTGGTAAATAATAACTTATCTTACAAGTCTTTGTGATCGGCAGGTGTGCACTTTGCACACAGTAAGTTACTGTTGTGATTGTCAGGTACCACCTGTGAGCCTGTGGTGCCCGCTTCTCTAGTGCTGGACTTCACATTCTTTTCCTGCATCTTAAGGCTCGTGTGATATTTTCCAGGTTTTTAATATCCTGATTTTTAGAAACATGGTTTTCACAAACAACATATGCCCGAATAGTAGAGGGAACCAAATGAAATTAGGAGAAGGCTAATAGGAAAGAAAAAATTCAGAAGAATGAGACCGTGGAGGGATCGTCTTTTGATATGTCCAGCCCGTTTGATCCCATGATATCTGTTGTATCAGGTGAGAACACTTGGCCTGCGTGTGGTTCCCAGGAAGCTGTCAATCAGAGGTTCTCACCCCCAGGAGGGGGCGGCCTTGTGACCCAGACATGGCCATTGTTTGTCCACTGACCAAATGAATCAGAGTCCCTGGAACGCTATTGATTCCTAAAGAAAAAAGCTCTCCACTTTGGGATCAATAGATGGGACAAGATAAACACGGGGCTCTCTGTGGCTATGTCCCCACTCCAGCCCCTCACCATGCTGCAGAAGAAATTTACCTGCGGTAGGAGGGGACGAGGGGAAGACACAAAAGACCCTGGATGCAGAAAGCCTTCACAGACAGCAGGGTTCTGCTGTGGGACCCTGCTGTCCGCCTCTGGTCCCCCTCATCCCTCAGTTACTGGTCAAGACCCCGCAGGTCAAGTGCCAAGACTGTTCTAGGCTTTTGGGATTCAAAACAGTTAAAAGCACTTGCCTCAGGGATTTATATTCTAGTAGGGAGAAGCCGTCAGTAAACATAATTTGGTAAGTTACTTCGTACGTTAGAGGGTGATAAATCCTGTGGGGTGGGGAGAACAGAGAATGGTAAAGAAGTAAATAGCAAGACTAGCAGAGGGAAGTTGGAAGCTTTCAGTTTAAATGAGAGTCCAGGTTGGTGTCTGAGCACATGCTTGAGTGAGGGGATGGACTGAGCCGTGCAGGCATCCAGGGAAGGCTGGTCACTGTCCTGAAACTGTGCAGGGGCTGCGCCTGGCGTGGGCCGTGCCCAGGCGGCTGGTGTGGCTGGAGGGGACGAGGGGAGGACTTAGAGAGAACTCAGAGAGGAAAGGGGCCCAGCTGACGTGGGACCGGGTGGCCCTTGGAGAGATTTGCTTTTATCTTGATGAGATTTGAAGCCACTGTGAGGTTTTGAGTGGCAGAGTGAAATGGTCTGGCTTATACACTTAAAGGATTTCCTGAGAAGGACTGTGATGGTGAACCACAGTGGAAGTATCTATTAAAAAAAAAAAAAACTAATAAGGAGACTACTACAGTAATTCAGGAAAGAGATGGTTACTGGTGACGTGGGCATGGTTGTGGGAAACGCAGGATTTGAAGGCAGGGCCAGGAGGGTTTCCTGAGGGGTTGGATGGATAAGGAAGGAAGGAAAGGGAAGGACCGACGTTGGCCTCGTTTTTCCCTCTGAGCAGCAGGCAAATGGTACTGCTGTCGGCTGAGGTAGGGACGGCGGTGGGTGGAGCAGGAGTTTGGTTTGGACGTGCGTCTGCTGGACAGTGGAGTGGCTAGGACAGGGGGCTGGACATCCGAGTCTGCAGTTAGGATGAGCCTGCTCAGATATGGATGTGCATCTGATGACATGGAAATGAACGAGACTGCCAGAGCAGCGTGCGCAGGGGAGAGGGCGGGCGAGCCCAGGCCTGGGGCTGTCCACGTGAAGGGGTCCGGCAGCTGCAGGCCTCCTCTGAGAAGGAGGGTGCCGTGAGGTGGNAGGATTTCCTGAGAAGGACTGTGATGGTGAACCACAGTGGAAGTATCTATTAAAAAAAAAAAAAACTAATGAGACTACTGCAGTAATTCAGGAAAGAGATGATTACTGGTGACTTGGGCATGGTTGTGGGGAACTCAGGATTTGAAGGCAGGGCCAGGAGGGTTTCCTGAGGGGTTGGATGGACAAGGAAGGAAGGAAAGGGAAGGACCGACGTTGGCCTCGTTTTTCCCTCTGAGCAGCAGGCAAATGGTACTGCTGTCGGCTGAGGTGGGGACGGCGGTGGGTGGAGCAGGAGTTTGGTTTGGACGTGCGTCGGCTGGACAGTGGAGTGGCTAGGACAGGGGGCTGGACATCCGAGTCTGCAGTTAGGACGAGCCTGCTCAGATATGGATGTGCATCTGATGACATGGAAATGAACGAGACTGCCAGAGCAGCGTGCGTGGGGGAGAGGGCGGGCGAGCCCAGGCCTGGGGCTGTCCACGTGAAGGGGTCCGGCAGCTGCAGGCCTCCTCTGAGAAGGAGGGTGCCGTGAGGTGGNCAGTTAGGATGAGCCTGCTCAGATATGGATGTGCATCTGATGACATGGAAATGAACGAGACTGCCAGAGCAGCGTGCGCAGGGGAGAGGGCGGGCGAGCCCAGGCCTGGGGCTGTCCACGTGAAGGGGTCCGGCAGCTGCAGGCCTCCTCTGAGAAGGAGGGTGCCGTGAGGTGGGCGGCCAGCGAGCAGAATATGTCAGCGAGGTAGGAGCCATCAGCTGTGCGGTGGGGGCCAGCACAGAAGCCATCGATGACCTTGACTGCGGGTGCTTCCTGGGAACAGTTTCAGTACCTTACCTGGAGCAACGGCTTGACCGCAGTGCACCCAGAAGACGATGGGACGAGAAAGGGTGGCAGAGAGTGAGGAAAGACCCTTTCGTTGTAGACTTTTTGCTGCAAATAAGTCATCCTTTGGCTGGATTGAGCCATTTTTAAAAATTATTTTTAAAGGCAAATCATAGAGTATTTTTAGATCCATTGGGGATGATCTTGAAGAAAGAGAAACATCAGTGATGCACAAGAAAGAGGGGAGCATGGCTGGATTCGGTTCCTTAAGGAGGAGCGAGGAGGCGGGGATGAGGGCCCAGGCACAGAAGGGCTGTGAGAGAAACCGGCTGTCTCCAGTGCAGCAGGGAGGGCAGTCCTGGGGGCAGGCGCTGTCATCGGGCAGAGGTAGGGGCTGCGCCCGCCTCGGGCAAGTCTTCTCCCTGTTTCTTGAGCCAACGAATGCGGCCGGCGCCAGCTCTGCGTAGTGTCTGATGTAACTGAGTCTCTCGCCGGAGTTCAGCTGCCTTACAGTGTGGTGAGTTTCTACTGCACAGCAAAGTGAATCCGCTCAGTGTGAACACGCGTCCCCTCTGGTCAGGATTTCCTCCCCTTTGGGGCGCCACCCAGCACGGAGCCAGGCTCCCTGCGCTCCACGGTGGGCCTCGTGAGCACCTCTTTTGTGCATAGTGGTGTGTGTACATGAAGCCCAGCCTCGCAGTCCAGCCCGCCCCCTCTCCCCCTTGGTGTCCATATGCTTGACCTTTATGTCTGTGTGTCTTTCTGTGGAAATGTCCATCAGCAGAGGAACGGATAAAGAGCGTGTGGTACGTATGTACAGTGGACTGTCACTCAGCCATGAAAGGGACTGGGCTGGGTCATTGGCAGAGATGGGGGTGGCCCCGGAGACGCAGAGAGCGCGAAATAGGTCAGAAAAGCAATTATTGTCTATCAACACATACATGTGGAGTCGAGAAAAATGGTATAGATGACTTCATTTGTGAAGCAGAAACCAAGCGTCTCTTGAGAGAGCAAGCAAGAGAAGTTAGATAGCTTCCCAGGGTCGTAGGGCTCGCAAGGCACACGGTGTTCACTAATCGAGTGACGCCGGAGCTAGCGGAGGCTGCTTTGGGCCCCCTGTCTAACCTGACTCGGGCCTGCAAAGAGCTTCTTACTCATCATCTTTACAGTTGTTCAGTGAGTGTCTAGCAGGCACCACGAGGTAAAAAGGCAGCGCGAGGCGGCATCGGTGAAGGAGAGCGGCGCCGATCACTGCGGGGCTAGAGGAGGAGGAGCCCTGCAGGTCAGAGCTGCCGGGGAGGCCTCTGCAGAGCGGAGCCTAAGCTGAGGGCGGGAGGACGGAGGGGGAGAGCGTGTGAGGCTCCGGGGCCGAGGCACAGTGCTGGCCCCGCGCGAGAGCGGGGAGCGGAGGCCAGACTCCAGGAGGAGCGCGCACGAGCTCAGCGTGCAGCCCAGACGGCGCCGGGCGTGGGGCTTCCGACACGGTGTTTCAATACGCGCAGGTCATATGTAAGGTAGATAGCCGGCCAGGACCTACTGTATAGCACGGGGAGCTATTCTCGAGGGTCTGTAGTAACCTAAAAGAGAAAAGAAACTGAAAAATATTTGTGACAGTCACTTTGCTGTACACCTGGAACTAACACAGCCCTGTGCATCAATTCTACTTCAGTCAATCAGTCAATCAACGCAAGCAGCTGGTGTCATGAAGCACGCATCCTGGGTGGGACGGGTGCATATATGAAACACCAATGGCAGTGAAAACACATGTCAGTTAAAATGCTTCCACACACGCAAGCTCACTCAGTTCTCACACACTAAATGATCTTTATTGCTTCAAAGGTGACTGTTTCTCATGGCAATAAATATTTTAATTTTTGTTTCATTTTTATGATGACAATTTTCAAGTTTTTTTCCTTTTTTTAAATACAAAGCTAAACCACAGACAGGTACAGTCAAGACATTTTAGCTCACATTTTCCACTCCCATTGGATGCTCCTCCAATTTGCTAACCAATGACTGGGCGATTGCCCCTCCCCACCCCCTGCCCTGGAGTCGGGTGGGGAGGCTTCCTTAGGCAGCATTTTCTTGAATGGCTGCAGGGCATTTAAATTGAGGCCAGTCTCTCACACCTGTCTCCTCTCATACCTATCTTTCTGTTAACTGCAGGTTGACAGAAAGTGGGAATCATAAAAGGTGACATTTTAATTTCTGTTATAGATGAGGAAACAATTCAAAGGCATTTGCATGCCCAGGTGGTGCACCCAGTAAGTGGAAGAGCTGCAGTGCAAACCCCAGCCTGTTTGCAAAACTCTCCTTCTTTCCACTAAACCCCTCTTCTTTCCACCAGGGTTTAGGACACATCTTCTCAAGTGTGCAAAAATGACAGATGATTCATGAATCTGATCTTTATATTGTGACATAGAAAAGTATAATAATATGAAAATTAATGATACATGATAAAGTAAAAGACAATCATAGTTTAAAATATTAGACATATACTTTGGGCAATCTTTATGACAAATATAATTTTATCCTTTTTTTACTGTTTCCAAGGACCTTGAAGGTAATCATAGTTTGAAATATATTTGTATGTACTTTTGAAACTCAGTGGAAAGACCTTCAGTTTAGAAGATAAAGCTGAAGGATAATTTGTATTAGGTAGTAAATGCCTCATGCCAAATTAAAATCTTCCCTGTCTTAAGTTACATATATTTTGAAAGATGGAACTGGCTTGCTTTGTACAGTACATTTTACTTACTCANTTCCACTAAACCCCTCTTCTTTCCACCAGGGTTTAGGACACATCTTCTCAAGTGTGCAAAAATGACAGATGATTCATGAATCTGATCTTTATATTGTGACATAGAAAAGTATAATAATATGAAAATTAATGATACATGATAAAGTAAAAGACAATCATAGTTTAAAATATTAGACATATACTTTGGGCAATCTTTATGACAAATATAATTTTATCCTTTTTTTACTGTTTCCAAGGACCTTGAAGGTAATCATAGTTTGAAATATATTTGTATGTACTTTTGAAACTCAGTGGAAAGACCTTCAGTTTAGAAGATAAAGCTGAAGGATAATTTGTATTAGATAGTAAATGCCTCATGCCAAATTAAAATCTTCCCTGTCTTAAGTTACATATATTTTGAAAGATGGAACTGGCTTGCTTTGTACAGTACATTTTACTTACTCAAGTTTGCTTCTGAGAAAGCATTCTAGACCCAGCTTTATTAATCATTTCCTGAAGTTCCTGGTTCAGTTCAATTCAGTTGCTCAGTTGTGTCTGACTCTTTGTGACCCCATGCAGCACGCGAGGCCTCCCTGTCCATCACCAGCTCCAGCATTTCACTCAAACTCACATCCATAGAGTCGGTGATGCCATCAGGCCATCTCATCATCTGTTGTCCCTTTCTCCTTCTGCCCCTAATCCCTCCCAGCATCAGAGTCTTTTNCTTTGTACAGTACATTTTACTTACTCAAGTTTGCTTCTGAGAAAGCATTCTAGACCCAGCTTTATTAATCATTTCCTGAAGTTCCTGGTTCAGTTCAGGTCAGTTGCTCAGTTGTGTCTGACTCTTTGTGACCCCATGCAGCACGCGAGGCCTCCCTGTTCATCACCAGCTCCAGGATTTCACTCAAACTCACATCCATAGAGTCGGTGATGCCATCAGGCCATCTCATCGTCTTTTGTCCCTTTCTCCTATCCCTAATCCCCCCCAGCATCAGAGTCTTTTCTAGTGAGTCAGCTCTTTGCATGAGGTGGCCAAAGTACTGGAGTTTCAGCTTCAGCATCATTCCGTCCAAAGAATACCCAGGACTGATCTCCCTTAGAATGGACTGGTTGGATCTCTTTGCAGTTCCTGGTAGGAGACGGAGTCCTGGGGCCACTGTACCTGCCCCCCGTGTATGCGCTCCTTCCTGTGTCTTACGTGGCTGCTGATGTGACAGATTTAAACTGGGAGTATTTTTCAAGTATTCCTTAATTGCCTAGTCTTTATTTTGTGGGTTTAATTGAAGACTTGTTCTTAACCAACTTTTTGCATGGTGCTGTAGGGAATAAAATAATTCCCATCCTCACTGGGATTATAATTGATTAACATAGATATAAAACTCAAATTATAACATGGGAGGCAGAATATGACAGTGAGTAGAGCTATTAATTGAGTAACCATAGTGTTCTATAGATATGTCCAGTTTCCACGTGCTGTCTCGGATCCAGAGCTCTAGNGGCCAAAGTACTGGAGTTTCAGCTTCAGCATCATTCCTTCCAAAGAATACCCAGGACTGATCTCCTTTAGAATGGACTGGTTGGATCTCTTTGCAGTTCCTGGTAGGAGACGGAGTCCTGGGGCCACTGAACTTGCCCCACGTGTGTGCGCTCCTTCCTGTGTCTTACGTGGCTGCTGATGTGACAGATTTAAACTGGGAGTATTTTTCAAGTGTTCCTTAATTGCCTAGTCTTTATTTTGTGGGTTTAATTGAAGACTTGCTCTTAACCAACTTTTTGCATGGTGCTGTAGGGAATAAAATAATTCCCATCCTCACTGGGATTATAATTGATTAACATAGATATAAAAATCAAATTATAACATGGGAGGCAGAATATGACAGTGAGTAGAGCTATTAATTGAGTAACCATAGTGTTCTATAGATATGTCCAGTTTCCATGTGCTGTCTCGGATCCAGAGCTCTAGGCCAGTAGATAACTAGGCTATGTTTATGTGGCAAAAAACGGCAGAGTCAGGGTCAAACTGTCAGTCTGGGGAGTGGAGATATATATGTATGTGTATGCACACACAGAGTATCAGTGCTCTCCACTAATGCCTTTGTGCTCTCTTGCCTGGCTAGCTAGCTGTTCCCTGGTTGGAAACAGGCACAGATAAGGTCACAGCGTACATTACTATCATTTTGTTTTAGCTCTTCATTGTAGTTTGTTATTTTGAATATCTCCTTTTTATTTATAAATATTTATTTATAAATTTCCTATAGAAAATATATAAAAATAAAAGAGAAGCAGATACCAATGATCCAAGAGCTTGTCAGAGACGGTCGTCATCCATATTTTAGAATAACTTATTTCTATGCATATAGTTGGAGAAGGCAGTGGCACCCCACTCCAGCACTCTTGCCTGGAAAATCCCACGGATGGAGGAGCCTGGTAGGCCGCAGTCCATGGGGTCACGAAGAGTCAGACACGACTGAGCGACTTCCCTTTCACTTTTCACTTTCATGCATTGGAGAAGGAAATGGCAACCCACTCCACTGTTCTTGCCTGGAGAGTCCCAGGGACAGAGGAGCCAGGCCGGCTGCCATCTATGGGGTCACACAGAGTTGGACACGACTGAAGTGACTTAGCAGCATGCATATAATTATGTTTTATATGCATGTATATATATATTTTTTATATATGTATATATATTTTGTGGTATAAAATTATGTTCAGGTTATCTATACAACTGGCATTATATATATTAATATATGTACACAGACAGAGAGACACATGCTTTTTCACTCACTAGTTTTTCATAAATATTTTTCAGTTATCAAACACACTTTGAAAACATGATTAAAACTTTGACAGTATCCCACTATAAGTGCATGTGTGCTAAGCCACTTCAGCAGCGTCTGACTCTTCACATCCTCATGGACTGCAGCCTGCTAGGCTCCTCTGTCCATGGAATGTTCCAGGCGAGAATACTGAAGTGGGTTATGCCCTCCTCCAGGGAATCTTCCCCAACCCAGGGATCGAAGCCACGTCTCTTACGTCTCCTGAGTTGGCAGGCGGGTTCTTTACCACTAGTGCCGCCTGGGAAGCCCCTTCCATTAAGGTTTTCCCACAATTTAGGTAGCTCTTTTCCTTTTGTTGCATTTTATGTTTTCAGTTTTATACTGTTGTAAGTAATTCTGCATGAAATAGAAATCTGTACAAATTTCGTTCACAACTGATTCTCTCTGAGTGTGTTCTTGGCAGAGACATTGTTCTGTTAAGTAATAATATGTAATGGAAGACTAGAGTCTCAGTGCAGGTCGCTGTACTGTGTGTAGGTGTGTTTTGCCCCATCTGGGCGATGAGGGAAGGTCTCCTTCTGGGAGTGTGAGCAGGACTCCGGCGTCTGTTACCATAGCGCACAGTAGGTACCAAGGGCTCTCGTTGGCTCTGGGGAGTTTTGTTCCAATCGCGTGTGCTCAGGAGAGGTGCTGATTCTGCTCACTGCAAGGTGACCACTCACGCTCAGGCTCGTCCAGCTCCCAACCCGACGCCCCGTATGATGTTTCTTTCCCGAGGAGGTATTGCTCCATTTCGGTTATTCCTTCTGCTTCTTGAGTCACCAGACATAGGTTGGATCTTAATTCTTTCCTGCATATTTGCGAATAGGCTCACATTTAAAGCTTTTGCCTCTGTAACCCAAGGATAATAATATCACGGACATCACATGGGTTTTGTTAGGGTTAGAGGAGCATCACGTCTCATGCATAACAGGCTTGCAGTGAATGTCGACTGTCATTACCCTGCTTCTGCATGATGCGGATGGAAGTGTCAGCCCAGCACTTACTCAGGCCTGCAGCAGCTCTGGACCTTAATCCTCCACGACGGCTGGCGATGCAGAGCAGCAGCGGCGAGGAAAGGGGCGTCGGGCTGGCTGTGTCACGGCTGGGCGGGATGGAGAGGAGCAGTGCTCCCGCAGCGCCTCCTGCTTAGTTATTTGGGGACTGGCCATTGTTTCAGCTGCTCTACATAGATCAGTTTACCTTGCAAGCCACGTGCTGATGCTGTTCCTATTTTACAGACGAGAAAATCAGACAAAGAGAAAGTAATCTGGTTGATAATTGTCCACGAGGAGTTGAATAATGGCAATTCTCTGCTTGACAGTTACAAATGAGATCTTCCTCAATTTCTTGAACACTTCAGAGTAGTTATGGGAGTAAATATTCCCAGTCCTCACTCCACAAATGGGGAAAGAAGGACTCAGAGCATCAGGAAAGCGTCCCTGGTTCCACAACTGGAAGCACAGCTGCCACTGGACTTGTGTGGATCTTACTTTCAGCAGTGAACGTGGAATCGTCTCAAGATTTACTTGTATGTCAGCTTATAACATAGTTATCCTGAGTGTATGCATGCCTACTGCAGCTGTTAGTTCCAGGTGTACAGCAAAGGGGTTTAGACATCTAGGGGTAGTGTTAGTCTCTCTGTTGTGTCCCCCTCGTTGCAACCCCACGGACTGTAGCCCGCCAGGCTCCTCTGCCCATGAGATTTCCCAGGCAAGAGTCCTGGAGTGGGCAGTCATTCCTTCACACATCCATGTGTGTCCAGCTGGTGCTAGTGGTGAAGAATCTGCCTGCCAGTGCTGGAGACTGAGAGATGTGGGTTTGATCCCTAGGGTGGGGGGATCCCCTGGGGTAGAAAACGGCAACTGACTCCAGGTTTCTTACCTGGAAAACTGCATGGGCGGAGGAGCCTGCAGGCTGCAGCCCACGGGGCTGCTGAAAGTCAGACAGGACTGAGCACACACACCTCTGTCGGACAGGACTGAGCACACACACCTCTGTTCTCGTTGGATTCTTTCCCATACACGTTATTGCAGTGTGTTGAGTAGAGTTCCCTGTACTACACAGCAGGGCCTTGTTGGTTGTCTATTTTATGTCAAGAGTGAATATCTGTCATTCCCACCCTGATTTATCCCTCCCCCTTCCCATTTGCGGTTTTTGTTTGCTTTCTACCACTCACTCAGTAGATTTCAATCTAAACAAGGACAAGAATTTCATAAAGTAAATAAGGGTTTTTTTTCCTCAATGACCTTTAAGGAACACCTCACACAATTTGAAGCTTTAATATTATTCCAAGTTTGCGAGCATTTTTATTTTGACAGTTGTGAGAGATGCTCCTCGCTTTCCCCCTTTCTCAAAGCCAGCATTGAAGGGAGTCTAAGGTCTGCTTTAGAGCAAGGTCTGGCTTAGAAGCCTTCTCCAGGCCCTTCCCCAGAGAATCCTAGTGGCAGTCGCCCCCCATTGGCGCTGTGTGTTTCTTCTGCAGGACCGAGCCTGAGAAAGCACTGTGGAGGCCGAGCATTGCTGTGTGGCTGGTGTGTAGAAGCCCCGTGGGCCACAGGAGAAGGGACCGCGGGTACCCCCATCTGTGGACCCCTCGGCAGTGAGCATGAACAAGTCAAAGTCATCACTGGTTCACTCCCCGCAGCAGGAGGAAAGCTGGCCGCCCGTGAGCTGGAGCGCAGGAGAGGTGGTGGCTGGAATGGGCCTTTTCTTGCAGGTGTAAATGTTCAATACGAGGTCTGTTGGACTCAGGTGTACTTTAGGCTTTAAGCGCTAAATTATCTTCTCTGTCTCTGAAGCTCACCCAAGCAGTTTACCAAACCCCACCATGTAAGGGCTGTGAGAAGTCGTCACTAAGTATAGAAACCCCAGGCCAGTTCTTTGAAACTCCAGTTCTTAGCAGCAGAATTCCTCTCTGCTGCAGAGTATATTTAACTTCTTCCATCAGAGACAAGGATTGTCAAGAAAATAAGTATTTAATACAGATCCAGAGTCCTTTGCCTGCAGTTTCAAACCCTGAAATCAGAGTTTAAAAAACCTACAGGGTCACTGTTCAGTTGGGATACACCCTGTGTAACTTCCCACGCTTCCAAAACAAGATATAAACCACAGCCCACGACGCTTCCTCGCCCTGCAAGCTGTCCCCTCTCCCTCTCAGTCCTCCCAGCAGCCGTCTTCTGACTTCTGCTGGCACAGGTTAGCTCTGCCTGTTCTCGGACTTGACACGGCAGAGCGTGCTCTCTTCTGTGTGTGAATGCTGTCACTCCAAGGTCTGAGATCCGTCCTTATTACATCACAGATGCGTCCCTGTATCCCTGAGCTGCGCTCCATTCTGTGCACGCAGCAGACTTTGTAGAGCCTTGCTGGGGGGGGTCTGCACTGTTTCCGTTGTTGACTGTTGTGAATAACGTTGATATGACCATCTTCATGCAAGACTGTTTTGTGGACACCTGTTTTTATTTTTCTTGGATCAGTGGGTGGAAATGGAATTGCTGGGTCTAAGGTGGTTTTGAAACTTAATAGGAATGTGCAGAATCTTTCTCTAAAGTGGTTTACCTGCTCTGTCCTCCCACCAGCAGAGTGGGAGGGTCCCGGCTGCTCCTCGTCTCTGATCCTTGCCTTGCCTGGTCTTGGTCTTCTGGCCTTTGGGGAGCCTGGCGGATATGGAATGGTGTCACACTGTATATTTACTTTCTATTTCCTAATGATTAATATTGAGCACTTTTACAGGCCCTTACTTGACCTTTGTTTACCCTGTTCATGAAGTGGCTTATGTTATTTTTGCCCATTTTTTATAAAATTTCAAAGTTAAGCATTAAAGATTTATAAAGATACATATTTTAGACATTTTAGTTGTTAAGAATTCTCTGTTTTAAGCTCTTTGCCAGATACGTACAGCAAATACTGCTTTCCCACAGTCCGTGGCTTGCTTGTTAACTGAAAACTAAACATTTTAAAATAATGTGAATCAAGTTGTGCATGTGTGTGAAGTTGCTTCAGTCATGTTTGACTCTTTTGTGACCCCTGGACTGTAGCCCACCAGGCTCCTCTGTCCATGGGGTACTCCAGGCAAGAATACTAGAGTGGGTTGCCATGCCCTCCTCCAGGGGATCTTGCCAACCCGGGGATCGAACCCGCATCTCTTATGTCTCCTGCATTGCCAGGCAGATTTAAATCCTGATCTGAAATAACATGGCTATTTAGTCATTACAGATGCCACTTAATATCAGTATTCATGTTTCACTGCAAAAATGTTGGTTTGCTTAATTACAAGACATTGAACCCATTGGACGTTTTAAATCATATATGGTATATATGCTCTTTTCCTTTTCTGCAGTCAGGAATATTCTAAATTTCAGAAGCATTTGGTCTTAAGAGTTAGGGGTTCCAAACACACTAGTCTCAGCAGGGACCCGGATGGAGGTGAGAATCCTGGAATGGCGAGTAGACGCTCAGGACAAGAGCATTGGTGCTTTTATTAAGCAACTTTGTTAGTTGTTATAATAAAATATTTTTATGGATTGTAGGTATTTTAATTACAAACTTTTAGTTGTCAACCATGCTCTTTCTATACTTTGAAGGCACATCAAGACAAGAGAATTATAATACATTAAATTATAGAAATTATAGTGATAAAGTCTAATAAAATTGGTTTTTCATTTTGGATTATTCAGAGTTGATTATGAAGGCTTTCCACGGTGGTGCTATTGGTAAAGAACTCACCTGCCAATACAGGAGACGTATGATTTGCAGGTTTGATCTCTGGGTCAGGAAGATCCCCTGGAGGAGAGCATGGCAACCCACTCCAGTATTCTTGGCCTGAAGAATCCCATGGACAGAGGAGTCTGGCGGGTTATAGTCCATGGGGTCACAAAGGTCAGACATGACTGAAGTGACTTCACACATGCACCCGTTCGTCATGACTTAATAGTTCTTTGTAAATGTTATTATTATTTTTTTCTTGTTTTTCTTGGATCAGTGGGTAGAAATGGAATTGCTGGGTTGAAGGTGGTTTTGTAACTTAATAGGAAAATGCAGAATCTTTCTTTAAAGTAGTTTACCTGCTCTGTCCCCCACCAGCAGAATGGGAGGGTCCTGGCTGCGCCTTGTCTCTGCTCCTTGCTTGCCTGGTCTTGGGCTTCTGGCCTTTGGGGAGCCTAGCGGATGTGGAATGGTGGCACACTGTATGTTGCCTTAGAAGTCTGTTCCTCGAAAGAACAGTGTAAACCAAATTTTCAGCTGTAATAACTGCAAGAATATAAGTGACTTCCAGTTTTAGATGGTTAGTGATTGAAAGCTGATGAGATGGAGAGCTATGCAAAACCAAGAGCATCGTTAGCAAAATGTGTCCCTGACTTAACTAGATGAGTGCTTAGGACAGGGGACTGGGCCACGTTGAGAACTCCCAGCTCTGCTCTGCTGGTGTGTGCAAATGCTGCTGGTTAAGTTGATTATCAGAAGTGGTTTCAGTGGAAAAGTTATGAGCCTAATTTAACCTGAAATTGTAAAAGAAAAAATATAGACACTGTTTTCCCAAGAAGACCTCTGTTGTGACAGCAGTTTCTTGTGGGTCATCTGTCATAAACTTAGCAGAGCGCACATGTGACCCTTGACTTCTCAATCTGTCCTGCCCTCCGGGAGCCAGGAGCTCATGTTCTGTGTGAGTCTGTTTCTGTTTCACAAGCAAGTTCATCTGTATCTGTTCATCTGTTTTTTAATATATATATTCTGCATATAAGCAATAGTATATGCTATTTCTTTGTCTGACTTAATGCACTTAGTAAGATCATCTCTGGGTTTATCCAAAGTACCGCCAATGGCATTATTCCGTTCTTTTATAGCTGACTGCTAATCCACTGTGTGTATATGTTGTATGTATTCCATATAGAGTATTCTGATATATATGCCCTACCTCATTCTCAATGTTTAATGTGGTTGAAAGTCACCTAATATAAAACACTGTTTTCACCACATTTAGCTGCACAGTTCATCGGCACCGAGTATGTCTGTACTGTCGTGTACCCGTCACCGCGTCCATCGCTAGAACTGGTCACCTTCCGAAACTGACACTGCCCCCGGCAAGCCCCGACGCCCTGTCCCCACCCTGGCCTCTGCCAGTGCTCCTCTGACTGTGATCTTCACTGTCCTGGGAACTTCATATAAGAGGAATCGAACAGTATTTGTCTGCACCTCCTCTATACTGGAGCACATTTTTAAGGTTAATATATGTTCTACGAAAGGTCGTGCGTTTCTCTCTCCCCCTGTGCTATGCACTAGGGTCACGTGTCAGTCCCAGTCTTCCAACCTATCTCCCCCTCCCCTCCATACATTTGTTCTCTACATCTGTGCCTCTCTCTCTGATTTGCAACTTTGCAGGCAGAATCATCTCTACTATTTTTGTATATATTTGTTTTTTACATTATGTGACTTTTACCACAATTAAAAACATTAAAAATAATATGTAGGGTATAATATATATATATTAGAATATATACGTGTATACACAATAGAATACTTTTTGTTGTTCAGTTGCTAAGTCTTGTCAGATTCTTTGTGACCGCATGAACTGCAGCACGCTAGGCTTCACCATTTCCCAGAGTTTGCCCAAATTCATGTCCATTGGGCTTCCCAGGTGGCTCAGAGGGTAAAGTGTCTGCCTGCAACATGGGAGACCTGGGTTTGATCCCTGGGTTGGGAAGATCCCCTGGATAAGGAAATGGCAACCCACTCCAGTGTTCTTGCCTGGGAAATTCCATGGACAGAGGAGCCTGGTGGGCTACAGTCCATAGGGTTGCAAAGAGTTGGACACAACTGGGCAACTTCACTTTCACTTTCTTTCTTTCTTTTCAGCCATGAAAAAAGAATGACATCTGTGGCAATATGGATGAACCTAAGGACTATCATATTATGTGAAATAAGTCAGACAGGGATGTATCATATGATATCACTTATTTGCAGAATTTAAAAGAAAAGGATAAAAATGAACTTATTTACAAAGTAGAAACAGACTNATGGGAGACCTGGGTTTGATCCCTGGGTTGGGAAGATCCTCTGGAGAAGGAAATGGCAACCCACTCCAGTGTTCTTGCCTGGGAAATTCCATGGACAGAGGAGCCTGGTGGGCTACAGTCCATAGGGTTGCAAAGAGTTGGACACAACTGGGCAACTTCACTTTCACTTTCTTTCTTTCTTTTCAGCCATGAAAAAAGAATGACATCTGTGGCAATATGGATGAACCTAAGGACTATCATATTATGTGAAATAAGTCAGACAGGGATGTATCATATGATATCACTTATTTGCAGAATTTAAAAGAAAAGGATAAAAATGAACTTATTTACAAAGTAGAAACAGACTCACAGGCTTAGAGAATGAACTTACAGTTATCAGGGAAGGGGGTAGCGGGGAGGGGAGAGGTTAATTAGTTATCTGGGATGAACAGATACACACCACTATATGTAACATACAGCAGGGGCCTCCTGTGCATAATATGGAGAACTATACTCAATACCTTATAATAACTTATAATGGAAAAGAATCTGTTAAAGAAATATGTATGTCGGAGAGTGTTTTGCCTATGTNATAAAAATGAACTTATTTACAAAGTAGAAACAGACTCACAGGCTTAGAGAATGAACTTACAGTTATCAGGGAAGGGGGTAGCGGGGAGGGGAGAGGTAAATTAGTCATCTGGGATGAACAGATACACACCACTATATGTAACATACAGCAGGGGCCTCCTGTGCATAATATGGAGAACTTTACTCAATACCTTATAATAACTTATAATGGAAAAGAATCTGTAAAAGAAATATGTATGTCGGAGAGTGTTTTGCCTATGTTCTCCTCTATGAGTTTTATAGTTTCTGGTCTTACATTTAGATCTTTAATCCATTTTGCATTTATTTTTGTGTGTGGTGTTAGAAAGTGATCTAGTTTCATTCTTTNTATACAGAGTGAAGTAAGCCAGAAAGAAAAACACCAATACAGTATGCTGACACATATATATGGAATTTAGAAAGATAGTAATGATAACCCTGTATGTGAGACAACAAAAGAGACACAGAGGTATAGAACGGACTTTTGGCCTCTGAGGGAGAGGGAGAGGGTGGGATGATTTGAGAGAATGACACTGAAACATGTATACTTAATCATGTAAGAAATGAAGCGCCAGTCTATGTTCAATACAGGATACAGGATGCTTGGGGCTGGTGAACGAAGATGATCCAGAGAGATGATATGGGGTGGGGGGTGGGAGGAGGCTTCGGGATTGGGAGCTCGTGTACACCTGTGGCTAATTCATGTCAATATATGGCAAAACCAATACAGTATTGTAACGTAGAATAATGTAAAAATAAAATTAAAAAAAAATAAATGCAACTGAATTGTTAACTTGAAAAAAAAATGTACATACACATGTGTATGTTTGTATAAATCCTTGTAAATCAAGTATACTTTGATTTAAAAATTAGGTAATTCTCCTCTGCCTGTGGGCCGTTGTAATTCACAGAGAATGCAGTTAGTTTGCACTGGGCTAGCAAGGGGCGGTGCTGGACGCCAGAAATGCTACCGTCTCGCCAGCACACCACGAGCTCCTTTGCCCTCTGCTGCAGTTTTGGGGGCAGTACACAGGGCCTCGCCCGTGAGTTCAAGTTTGGGCCGCGCGCTGGCTGGAGCACCCCCAGGCTCGCTGTGACAGGGCTCCCAGTTCTGTTTACCGGGGGAGTGATGGCGTCCATGTGGGATTTTGTCTCCTGCCCACATTACTCATCAGGCAGGGATCTGCCTGCAGTCTCAGGTGAGTCCAGCTGGAAAGCAAGAGACTCGTGTGAAGCCTCTTTTCCCCTGAAATACACTTCTTTGATAGGGTTAAAACCGAAGTCAGAAGTGCCCGCACGTCATCTGAAATGCTGGAGTTGCCCTGGAGAAACGAGACGGGACGTTTCCTCTCGGTGTCAGCTGGAACCCCCCCCGCCGTGCACTCCTGTTCGGGGTGCAGCGCGGCACAGTCGCAGGAGCCGGGGAGCCCCTGCACTGATCGCAGTCTAAAAGCGGGCGGAACAGCGGTAGCATGTCATCAGCTCTTCCAGCCCTAGGAGCAAGTGGTAAGACGCGCGCCTTCCCCCCGTTTGCAGGTGCGTTCATTTACAGCTAAAGAGCAGGAATGTCTCTCACACAAGCAGTTAATACGGACTGGAATTTTCCCAGTAACCAGATGGCGTGCNATCTGAAATGCTGGAGTTGCCCTGGAGAAACGAGACGGGACGTTTCCTCTCGGTGTCAGCTGGAACCCCCCCCGCCGTGCACTCCTGTTCGGGGTGCAGCGCGGCACAGTCGCAGGAGCCGGGGAGCCCCTGCACTGATCGCAGTCTAAAAGCGGGCGGAACAGCGGTAGCATGTCATCAGCTCTTCCAGCCCTAGGAGCAAGTGGTAAGACGCGCGCCTTCCCCCCGTTTGCAGGTGCGTTCATTTACAGCTAAAGAGCAGGAATGTCTCTCACACAAGCAGTTAATACGGACTGGAATTTTCCCAGTAACCAGATGGCGTGCATTTCATACCACGCTTGTTGAATTAAGAACTAAAATCTGCCAATAAGTTGCATGGAAGTTTTCCACAGTCTCCTTAGGTGACCCCATTTAAGATTTTGAATTTTTTTGAGGTCAGAAAGCTTATAAATATTCAGTCTTTGGTGACTCATTTTCAGGGCTATGGTGGAGTAATTATAGAATAACTCTAGTTAGCCATCATTGAAAATCTTCTTTTGCTTATGTTGGGTTATGCTTTTTTCTTTTCTTATTACCTTCTACTTGTCTATTGACTGCTTCAATACGGTCTTTATTCAAAGAGCCACCTTAAAAAAGATAAGTCTAAAAAGCCATGGACAGTGTTATTCCCTTTGATTAGAGACATCATCACCATAAGTCTGAAATTTTGCAGAACAGATAAAAGTATTGAGATTATTTATACTTAATTTTTTTTCAGTGTAGTAAAACATCATTTTGACTTTACAAGCATCTGTCACTTCATCATCTACTACTGACACTGATCTTCCTTAGGACCACATCCCTGCCCTCTACTCAGCCTGAGCTGGAGGCGGGGCATGCCATCTGGCTTCCTAAGGAGGCTGCACCACAGGCTGAATCCAGACAGTCCTGTGTCCCGAGCCAGCCAATCAGAGCCAGAGAAACACAACTGTGGCACCTTCGTTGACATCATTAGGAAGAAATGTCTTTAAGTTTATAGCTGGTGGACATCTTGATACCATGTAAGGGAGCTTGTTTGAGAATGAAGCCGAAAGAGTAGAAAGAAGGCTTCAGAGATGAAGTAAGAAAGAGGCAGAGAGAGAGAAGAGGAGGGACCCCTGCTTGTGGCAGGGGCAGGGGCTTTGTTCTGCCCTCAGGATATACACACACACACACATACATATACATATGTATATACATATACATATTTTTTTTTAAGACACAAACAGTCTCTATTTTCTAAAGTCAGTGTAAACCGGGTTTTCTGCTAATTGGATCTAGGTCTTGAATAATATGTATAACAAATCATATTTATGCTTTGACTCTGGAAAAACAACAGTATGTTCCCAGGCATAGATTAAACTATTCAGTGGGCATTATCTGCTCATATTTAAAACAGAATGAGAATTTGACTTGTATTTCTGAGAAGAGTTCTATCTAAGTAAACCAGCATACAGAATGCTTGCTTGTCCAGTCTCACCTGAAGAGATAAGGTAAGAGGAGCAGTCTGGTACCCTGAGGTGGTCTCCTTTGGGACATTTATACAGGCAGATAGGGGATCATGAGTTGCAGGGTTGTGGCTGTTTGCATATGAAGGAAACCGTATAATTTTAAAAGGCCTTTCTTCCTAAGGCTTAAAGGGCTTCTCTGATAGCTCCGCTGGTAAAGAATCCTCCTGCAATGCAGGAGACCTGGGTTCGATCCCTGGATTGGGAAGATCCCCTGGAGAAGGGAAAGGCTACCCACTCCAGTGTTCTTGCCTGGAGAATCCCATGGACAGAGAACCCTGGTGGGCTATAGTCCATGGGTTGCAAAGAGTCGGACACAACTGAGCGACTCACTTTCATTTGCTCACCAACAGCATCACGGTAAGGATTAGCACTGTAATGAATATACAATGCCTAGCTCACAATCAGAACTAAATAATGCTGATTTTTGTGCAATTCAGATGCCCCTGGTCACTGCAGTCTCCTGAGTGTAGTCTTTTTCTTCACATGGTGGGGGCTGGCATTATACAGTCCTGGAGGGCACCACTTGCCTTGCACTGGGAATACTCGCTCTTTCTGAAGCACCAGGCCTGTCCGAACTCGGCCTCTAGAGCTGTACTCTCATGGCCAACCATTTTAGAAGTCTAAAGTGGCAGGAAGCCCAGTCCTCTCTTCCCTTCCTTTCTCACACAGCTTCTGAGAATTCTTCCTGCCTCAGTGTTGATAGCGTCACGCAACTTTATGCCGGCTTGTGCTTTTATGGCCTAAACAGTTTCAGCCAAGCCCTGCAGAGCCCTCTGCACCATCTCTGCTGGGCACTCTGGCCAATGTGGCCTGGCTACACCTGCACTACCCCCAGGGAGAGACAGGACCCACTGGAGGGTCTAACCCACGCCTCCAGGAGGGAGAGGGGACGACTGCCTGCAGAGCAGCCGTGCAGTGGCCACGAAAAGGCCAGTCCTGGGGACGCTGCTGAGCCAGGCACTCGGGCTTTCGGGCAGCTCAGCGTCTACACCAGGAAAGCCTCTGCTTGGCCCCTGAGTCCTGGATCTCTTAGGACTCAGAAAAGTCAGTCCGTCCCTACTCTAGGCCACGGCCCCTCTCCTGGGGAAGAACGGTCAATGGAGAAGGATGAAACGCTGACTGAGCTGCAGCTGGGTCTGAACCCCAGACCCACAGTGTATGCCAAGTCACCTGTCGGGCTGGACTCTTCGTGACCCCGTGGACTGTAGCCCACCAGGCTCCTCTGTCCATGGGATTCTCCAGGCAAGAACACTGGAGCGAGTTGCCCTTTCCTTTTCGAGGGGATCTTCCCCCCCAGGGATCAGTCTCTTCTCACCTGAGTCTCCTGCATTGGCAGGCAGACTCATTTCTATTACTACAGGCACAGAGAGGAAGTTAAGTGCTTTTGGCAAGATCAGAGTTGAGACTGGAAAACAAAGCCCTCTCTCTGTTTAGACCCTTCCTCCTTGTCCTGAGAATGCAATCACAAAATCCAGGAGTCCATCCCAAAGTTCAGTATAGTGGTTCACAACCAGTCTATTTGGGGCACAAGCAAACTCCCCAGGTGAAGACTCCATGCTGGTCCAGCCTCTTGCTACCAGAATAAGGAGCAATTCCATTCTCCATTCTTTCCAGCTGGACTATAAGCCCAATTTCCTACAGCCTCCTGCTCTGAACACACACACACACACACACACACACACACACAAGCCCAATTTCCTACAGCCTCCTGCTCAGAAAACACCCTCCCCATCCCCACCCCCA
>SJYB01003788.1:78103-91254 GCA_006408585.1 Antidorcas marsupialis | reverse complement strand
GACCTTTGCCATGGGCGGAGTTCCTCACACTGGCCCCCAACACATTGGAAGGACTGATGCTGAAGCTGAAGCTCCAGTCCTCTGGCCACCCGATGTGAGGGCCAACTCGTTGGAAAAGACGTTGATGCTGGGAAAGATTGAAGGCAGGAGGAGAAGGGCGTGTCAGAAGATGATTGGATGGCATCACTGACTCCATGGACATGAATTTTAACAGACTTAGGGAGATGGTGAAGGACAGGGAAGCTTGGACTGCTGCAGTCCATGGGGTCACAAAGAGTCAGAAATGACTAAGCAACCGAACAACAATAATTATCTTACTATAAAAACTAGACATTACAGCAAAGGAAGTTACAACTAATTTCTCAGGAATGCAAATATCTTAACTGAAATTTTACCAATCACATCCAACAATATCTAAAGTACCTAAAATTATAATACTTAATGGTGTGATGATTACTGTGATGTGCCAAGTGGGCCAGGAGGTGCTCATGTTTCAGGTAAACTATTATTTCTGGGTGTATTTACAAGGTGTTTTCAGAAGAGATTAGCATTTGAACTTCACTGAGCAGAGCGATTCCCCTCCCCGGTCTGTGGGAGTGTCACCCATGCACTGAGAGTGCAGTCAGAACAAAGATGTTGAGGAGACTTGGAGGGATGAAATCTCTCTCTGGCTGAGCTGAGACATCATCTGCTCCTGCCCTTGACTGAACCTGACTCATCAGCCCTTGGATTCTCAGAACAACTGCCACCAGCTCTCCTGGGTCTCTACAAAGATTTCTCAGACTACAGAATTGTGTAGCTAATTTCGTATGTTTGTGTGTGTGTGTGTATATATATACACACATACACATACTGTAAATAATGTTGTATAATATGTAATAATATATGTTATATATCATAAATATATATAAATATATAATTTCATATATATGTGTGAAAGTGAAAGTTGCTCAGTCGTGTCTGATTCTCTGTGACCCCATGAACTATACAGCCCATGGAATTCTCCAGGCCGGAATACCGGAGTGGGCAGCCATTCCCTTCTCCAGAGGATCTTCCCAGCCCAGGAATCAAACCAGGGTCTCCTGCATTGCAGGTGGGTTCTTTACCCGCTGAGCCACCAGGGACGCCCTGTATCTACCTTTTCTATTTCTATATACATATATATGCTGTGCTGTGCTTCGTTGCTCAGTCATATCCTACTCTTCGCTACCCGTGGACTGTCGCCCACCAGGCCCCCCATCCGTGGGATTCTCCAGGCAAGAATATTGCAGTGGGTTGCTGTGCCCTCCTTTGGGGGATCCTCTCAACCCAGGGATCAAACCCAGGTCTGCTGCATTGCAGGTGGGTTCTTTACCAGCTGAGCTAGGAGCCCATTTTATGTACATACATGTAACTATATGCATACATATCTCTGTACATTTGTATCTCTTCTGTTTCTATGGAGAATCCAATAAAGTTGGTAAATTTCAGTCCAACAGTGTGGGTTTAACATTTAAAAATGCATGCAGTCATCATATTAACAGGATTTTTAAAATTAAATATGATAAGCTCAAAGATGAGCAAAATTTACATCCATTCATGATTTATACACACACACGAGACTAGGGACAGAATTAAACTTCCTAAAATGGTCCTCTATGAAAAACCTACAGCTAATACCACATGTAATGTTGAAATGCTGATTGCTTTCTCCCTCATATCAGGAACAAAACAATATGTTCTCATCACTTCTATTCAACATTGTATTGGAAAAGCCAGCTAGTCTTTTTTGAGGCAAAACATAAAGTAAAATGGACTTTATTCATAGACTTAGGAAATCTTGATAATTCTGTAGAAAGCTACTATATCTTATAAGTGCACTTAGCAAGGTCTCAGAACACAAGACCAATATTCAAAAATCGTGTTTTTAGGAAGTAACAATGGGTAAATGGAAATGAAACTTAAAAACTAATAAAACAATTACCTCAAAATATCAAATACTTGGAGTGTAACAGATTTATAAGAACTCTACCTTGGAAATTATTTAACATTATAATAAAATGGAAGACCTCAATAAATGGTAGTTTATTACTGTGTTTGTGAATTAGAAGATGTTAAAGTGGTTCTCATCACATTGTTCTGTACAGTACAATCTGTGAAGGTCACAAGTGGTTTTCTGTGGTTTATTTGTGTGTGCGGGTGTGTGTAAATTTACATGCTGTTTCTAAAATGTATGTAGAAAGGCAGAGGACTTAGAGCAGCAAAATCAGCATGAAAGTAGGTAAGAGCAGGAGAATTTACGTGAGAACACAGCAAGACTCATCTGCGCTGATGAAATGGCAGGGATTGTTCCAAGTATAGACTAATGCACAGCGGGGCAGGGCGGGAGGAACGCACACCTGCACACAGTTACCTGGATTGCGGCAGAGACTCCGCTGAAGTTCACTGAGGGAGAGACCGCTGTTTATAACCCACATTGCCGTGCTAGCTGCACATCTGTGTGGAAAGCAGTGCACCTCGGCCACTGCCTGAACCAGCAACAGACTGTATCTGACAGCTTTTAAAATAAAACACAGGATAATATTTTTATAACCTTCGAATGTGCAAAGATTTTTTAAACAGGACAAGGAAAGAATCAAAATGGCAGAGTAAGAGGACACAGAACTCACGTCCCTCATGAACATATGAGAAGCACACCCACAAAAAGAAGAGCGCGTCTCCCTGTGGAAGAGTTCTCATCGCAGACTCACTGGCGACTGGCAGTAGGGCTCTGTACTGTCAAGGCTGCAAGAGAGAGACGTGCATGGCCAGTGCGGAGGGGAAGGGAAAGGACCAGCCTGAGACCCGTGACCCTGAAAGAGGAATTGGGGAAGTGGGGACCCTCCCTGGGGAGCCAGCTGTCAAGTCACAGATCGGTCCCCACAGCCCTGGGGTCCAGCAAGGGAAAGACGAGTCACCTGGGCTGGTTATGGGGCTGCTGGGACTAACAGGAGGAGGAGCTTGCCCCTGAGGCAGAGCAGAGAGGGCAGAAAGGGTGGATTTAAGCCACGTGGCTGGCCGACGGGTTTCCCACAGCCACCCCACTCACACCCCAGCCTGAGCCGCGTAGTCCTCCAGCAGTGCTGGCCTCTCGTTTCAGCTCCACACTGGAGCCAGGAGGAGTGCTAACAATGAGGGAAAAGCCCGGGCATGAGAGGCTGTGGCAGCTCAAATCCTCAGCAGCACCTGAGCAGGGAGCGGGCCGCCACCACCAGAGCTCACCCGAGGTCGACCAGATTGCTAACGGCAGACGGATCCCCACACCCAGCGCCCAGCTCATGCTGAATCCACACCAGACCCTCCTGCTGCAGCCTGCGCCTCTCTGGAGCTGAGGGTGCTGCTGGAAGGGGAAGGGCACATCTTAAAGGGAACAGGGTTAGCTAGGCCAGAACCTCAGCGTCTCTTCTGCTCCGGGAACTTGAGAGCTGCCACTGAGCAGAGGAGGAGCCCCAGCTCCAATCTGGCTCCAGCCCTCATGGCTCCTGCCCCAGCCTCACCTTCTCACCAGGCTGCCAGCTGCCAGCACTCCCTGAGCCAGGGTGTGACTTGTGTTCATGTCAAATCCAGCTTTCCCACCAAAGGCACCGGGCATAAAGAGTCTGTATCGGGATGCTCCCACATAATAACCCCCTCAAAGACCACTGTAGGTAATAGTTGCACCTAATTTCATACAGACAGAGAGAAAAGCAAAATGAGAAAACAGAGGAATTTGTCTCTATTGAAAGAGAAAGAGAAAACACCTTAATAGAAGAAGAAATATACAGTCTACTGGAGACTTCAAAGCATTATTAATAGGGATGCTGACTGACTTAGGAAAGAATAGATGAACACAGAATTTTAACATGGAACTAGAAAATATAAAAAAGAGCCAGTCATACCTGAAAAATAAAATGTGTGTGTGTGGGTGTGCTCAGTCATATCCAGCTCCTTGTGACCCCATGGACTGTAGCCCTCCAGGCTCCCCTGTCCATGGAGTTTTCCAGGCAAGAACACTGGAGTGGACTGGCATTTTCTACTCCAGGGATCCTCCTGACCCAGGGCTTCCTAGGTGGTGCAGTGTTAGAGAATTTGCCTCCCAGTGAACTAAAAAACACACTAGAAGGAATTAACAGACTAGATCACACAGAAGAACAACGAAGTGACCTGAAAGAATGACAGAAAACAATGAGAAAAGCAAAAATGAAAAACAAATAAAAAAAATGAAAACAATTTAAGGGATCTTTGGTATAACATTAAGTATACAAACATTTACATTACAGGGGTCCCAGAAGAAGAAGGGAGAGAATGTGGTTGAAAATGTATTTAATAAAATTCAGGCTGAAACTATCTGAGCATGAAGAAGGAAACAGATATCTAGGTACAGAAAGCAGAGAACTATATTCAATACTCTGTAATAAACCATGATGGAAAAGATTATGGAAATGTATATACACACACACATATACTTTTATAAATACTATCTTGTGTCTCACATTGGGAGGCAGATTCTTTACCACTGTGCCACCTGGGAAGATATATATGAATACTATATAAACTGACTCATTTTGCTGTACAAAACATTGTAAATCAATGACACTTATATAAGAAAAAAATGTGAAGGGAATAGAGAAAATGTACGTCTTTTAGAATGTTTGAACTTAAAGGTCTAGCTGTTTAAAACAAATAGTTATATGCCAAATATGAGGAGAAGGAAATGGCAACCCACTCCAGTGTTCTCGCCTGGAGAATCCCAGGGACAGGGGAGCCTGTTGGGATGCCGTCTATGGGGTTGCACAGAGTCGGACACGACGGAAGTGACTTAGCAGCAGCAGCAGCCAAATATGAAATATTTAAAATATATATTTTAAACATATGAAAATACCTTTAGACAATGAAAATGGAAATGTAACTTTCCAAAATCTGTGGGATGTAGCAAAAGCAGTTCTAAGAGGTAAGTTTATAGTGATGCAGGCAGACCTCAGGAAGCAAGACGAATATTAAATAAGCAACCTAATTTTCCATCGTAAAGAATTTAAAAAAGAACTCACAAAGCTCAGTTAGCATTAGGAAGGAAATAATAAAGATCAGAGAGGAAACAGACACAAAACTAGAAAATATCAGTACAACAGGAGCTAGATATTTAAAAAGACAATAAAGTTGATAAAGCTTCAGTCAGGCTCATCAGGAAGAAAGAGAACTCAAATCAACAAAATCAGAAATGAAAGAAGAAAAACAGCAACCAATTCCACAGAGATGCAAAGAATTTTAAGACAATACTGTGAATAGTTATATGCCAACAAATTGGACAACCTAGAAGAAATGGACACATTTCTAGAAATATACACCCTTCTGAGACCGAATGAGAAATAGACAATCTATTTCCTGAATAGTGAAATTGAATATGTAATTTTAAAAGTTCACAGCAAACAAAAGTCCAGGACCAGATAGTTTTACAGGGAAATTCTATCAAGCATATAAAGAAGAGCTCTTCTTCCCAAGCAGTTCCAAAAAGTTAAAGAGAATGTAACAATCTCAAACTTACAAATCTGCCATTAGTGTGATACCAAAATCAGAGAAAGACATTACAAAAAAAGAAAATTGTAGGCCAATATCTCTGATGAAAATAGATACAAATATCCTTAACAAAGCCAAATTTGGCAATAGATAAAAAGGATCATACATCCATTCATGATAAAAGCTCTCAACAAAGCAGGTATAGAGGGAAGACACTTCAACATAGCAAAGGCCTACATGACAAACCCATAGCTAACATCATACTCAGCGGTGAAAAGCTTGAAAGCATTTCCTCTAAGATCAGAAACAACACAAAAGATGTCCACTCTTACCACTTGTATTTAACATAGTATTGGGAGTTTTAACCACAGCAATCAGATAATGAAAAGAGATAAAAGGAATCTAAATGGAAAGGGAAGAAGTAAAACTGCCACTGTTTGCATATTGCATGACTGCTACACACAGAACACACTAAAGCTCCACCAAACCAAACCAAACAAAACAAAACCCTATTAGAATAAATGGATTTAGTAAAGTTGCAGGATACAAGATTCATATCTGTTGCTTTTCTGTGCATTTATAATAAGCTATCAGCAAGAGAAATTAAGGAAACAATTCCTTAACAATTTCATCAAAAAGTATAAAATATCTAGAAATAAACTTAACCAACGAGGTGAAAGAACTATACTCTCAAACTTATAAAATGTTGCTAAAGAAATTTGAAAATCGTACAGAGAAATGGAAAGATATCTTGTGTTCTTGAATCAGAAGAATTAATATTGTTAAAATGGTCTTACTACCCAAAACAATCTACAGATTTAATGTAGTNTATTGCATGACTGCTACACACAGAACACACTAAAGCTCCACCAAACCAAACCAAACAAAACAAAACCCTATTAGAATAAATGGATTTAGTAAAGTTGCAGGATACAAGATTCATATCTGTTGCTTTTCTGTGCATTTATAATAAGCTATCAGCAAGAGAAATTAAGGAAACAATTCCTTAACAATTTCATCAAAAAGAATAAAATATCTAGAAATAAACTTAACCAACGAGGTGAAAGAACTATACTCTGAAACTTATAAAACGTTGCTAAAGAAATTTGAAAATCGTACAGAGAAATGGAAAGATATTTTGTGTTCTTGGATCAGAAGAATTAATATTGTTGAAATGGTCTTACTACCAAAAACAATCTACAGATTTAATGTAGTCTCTATCAAAATACCCATGAAATTCTTCATAGAAGCAGAACAAAACCCCCTAATTTATATAGAACCACAAAACTCCAAACAGCTAAAGCAATGTTGAGAAAACAGAACAAAGTTGGAGGTATCATGCTCTCTGATATCAGACTATACTGTAAATGAACAGCAATTAAAACAGCACACTACTGGTACAAAAACAGATCAATGGAACCGACTACAGAGTCCAGAAATAACCCACACACTTACGGGCAATTAATCTATGAGAAATGGGGTAACACAATGCAATGGAGAAAAGACAGCCTCTTCTAATAAGTGATGCTGGGAAAACTGGACAGCTACAAAGAAAAAGTGAGATTAGAATATTTTCTCACATCATATACAACAATAAATTCAAAATGGATTAAAGTCCTAAATGTAAGATCTGAAACCATGACACTCAAAAGATAAATAGGCAGAACATGCTATGACAGAACATGTAGCAACATGTTTGGCTCCTTCTTGAAGGCAAGAGAAATAAAAGAGAAATACACAAATGGGACCTGAAGGGAGAATCATTTGCACAGCAAAATAAAGCCATCAACTGAAAAAGCCACCAACTGAATGGAAAAAATATTTGCAAATGATATGACTGGTAAGTCATCAACATCCAAAATTTATAGACAGCTCACATAACTCAATATTGAAAAAAAGAACTCAACCAAAAAGTGGGCAAAAGAGCCAAGTAGACATTTCTCCAAAGAAGATACAAAGATGGCCAACAGGCACATTTAAAAAATGCTTAACATTACAGAAATGCAAATGAAAACCACAATGAAATATCACCGCACACCTGTCAAAGTGGCTATCATCCAAAGTTTACAAGTAACAAATGTTGGTGCTAGCGTGCAGAAGAGGGGACCGTCATACACCATTGGTGGGACTGTAAACTGGTCCAGCCACTGTGGAAAACAGTATGAAGTTCTCTTTAAAAGCTAAAAATAAAAACACTATACGATCCAGCAATTTTCTTGCTAGGTATATAACCAAATAAAATGAAAACATGTGTCCAGAAGTGGACACGCACCCTGCTGTTCATAGGAGCATCCCAAGATATGGAAGCAGTGTAAGTGCCCAGGAACAAACTACTAAAGAGAGAGCATGTGGTGCACAGATCTATCATGGGACATCACTCAGCTGTAAGAGAGCAGAATGCCATCATCTGCAAGAGCACGGATGGACCTAGAATTATTATGAGTGAAATGAGCCAGAGAGAGGCAAAGATTCTGGCTGTCATTTACATGTGAAATCTAAGAAATCAAGCAAGTGTATATGACAAAACAGAAGCAGACTTAACCAATATGGACAGCAAACTAGCGATGACCAGTGGGGAGAAGATGGGTGGGTAGGGAAGCAAGATGGGGGTATGGGATTAAGAGACACAGACTATTGATACTGTGTATAAAATAAACACCAAGGATATACTGTACAGCATGGGAAAATACACCTGTTATTTTATAATAACTTTAAAAGGATAATAAGCNAATAAAATGAAAACATGTGTCCAGAAGTGGACACGCACCCTGCTGTTCATAGGAGCATCCCAAGATATGGAAGCAGTGTAAGTGCCCAGGAACAAACAACTAAAGAAAGCATGTGGTGCACAGATATATCATGGGACATCACTCAACTGTAAGAGAGCAGAATGCCATCATCTGCAAGAGCATGGATGGACCTAGAATTATTATAAGTGAAATGAGCCAGAGAAAGGCAAATATTCTGGCTGTCATTTACATGTGAAATCTAAGAAATCAAGCAAGTGTATATGACAAAACAGAAGCAGACTTAACCAATATGGACAGCAAACTAGTGATGACCAGTGGGGAGAAGATGGGTGGGTAGGGAAGCAAGATGGGGGTATGGGATTAAGAGGCACAGACTATTGATACTGTGTATGAAATAAACACCAAGGATATACTGTACAGCATGGGAAAGTACACCTGTTATTTTATAATAACTTTAAATGGATAATAAGCTATAAAAATATTGAATCACTATGTTGTACTTTTTGAAATTAATATTAATCAACTATACTTCGATTAAGAAACCCAAAATAAGAAAATGGTAATAAAAATATACATATCAGTAACTATCTTAGGTGTAAAAGGATGAAATACTCCAACCAAAAGACACAGATTAGTTGAATGGATACACAAATAAGACCCATAGATCGATCTGCCGTCTACAAAAGATCCACTTCAGATCTAGGGACACTTTCAGCCTCTATGACTGAAAGTGAGGAGATGGAAAAATATATTCCATGCAAATGGAAATCAAAAGTGGGGTAGCAATACTCATACCAAGTAAAATAGACTTTAAAGTCACTACATAATAAGGGGTCAAGTCAAGAAGATAAAACAATTATACATGTTTGTGTACCCAGCATAGGAGCACCTCAAAACAGAACACAAATGCTAACAGCCGTAAAAGGGGAAATCAACAGTAACACCCTGCTTACATCAATGGACAGATCATCCATATTGAAAATAAGTAAGGAAACACAAGCTTTAAACGACACAATAGACCAGGTAGACTTAATTGACATTTATAGGACATTCTACCTGAAAGCTGCTGAATACACTTTCTTCTCAAATGCACATGGAACATTCTCCAGGAAAGATCACATTTTGGATCGCAAATCAAACCTTGGTAAATTTTAGAAAACTGTAATTATATCAAGCATCTTTTCTAACCACAATGCTATTATAATAGAAATCAATTATGGGAAAAAAACACAGACACAAGGAAGCTAAATAATACATTACTAAATAACCAAGATATCACTGAAGAAACCAAGGAAGAAACTTAAAAATACACAGAAACAAATGACTATGAAAATAAGATGACACAAATCCTATGGGATGCAGCAAAAGCAATTTTAAGAGGGAAGTTTATAGCAATTCAGTCTTTCGTCAAGAAAGAAAATCTCAAACAATCTAATCTTACAGCTAAAGCAACTAGAGAAAGAACAACAACAAAAAAGCCAAAGTGGGTAGAAGGAACAAAACCATAAAGATCAGAGCAGGAATAAATGAGATAGAAATGAAGTTTTAAAATTGCTATTTTTTATTAATAAAACCAAAAGTTTTATAAAGATCAATAAAACTAAAAGTTGGTTCTATGAGAAGATAAAATGGATAAACCTTTAGCCAGACTCATAAACAAAAAAGAGGATCCAAATCAATAAAGTTAGAAATGGAAAAGGAGAATTACAACTGACACTGCGGAAATACAGAGGATCCCAAGAGACTATCACATGCAACCACGCTGCTGCTGCTGCTGCTAAGTGGCTTCAGTCGTGTCCAACTCTGTGCGACCCCATAGACGGAAGCCCACCGGGCTCCTCTGTCCCTGGGATTCTCCAGGCACGAACACGAGTGGGTTGTCATTTCCTTCTCCAATGCATGAAAGTGAAAAGTCAAAGTGAAGTCGTTCAGTTGTGTCCGACTCTTCGCGACCCCATGGACTGCAGCCCACCAGGCTCCTCCGTCCATGGGATTTTCCAGGCAAGAGTACTGGAGTGGGTGCCACTGCCTTCTCCAGCATACAACTATATGTCAATAAAAAGGACAACCTGGAAGTAATGGACAGATTCTTAGGTAAAACCTTTCAAGAATGAATCATGAAGAAATGAAAAATATAACAATCACACGTAATGACAAAAAGTAATTGAAAAGGCTTCCCACGTGGCACTAGTGAAGAATCCGCCTTTCAGTGCAGGAGACGCGAGAGATGCAGGTTCAGTCCCTGGGTTGGGAAGATCTCCTGGAGAAGGAAATGGAAATCCACTCCAGTGTTCTTGAAAATTCCATGTACAGAGAAGCCTGGCAGGCTATAGTCAATGGGTCACCAAGAATCAAACACAACTGTCTGCTCCTTTAGTAGTTAAAATCTTTCAACAAATGAATGTCCAATAGCATATGACTTTACAGGTGAATTCTGTCAAACATTTAGAGAAAGGCTACCACCTATCCTCCTGAAACTCTTTCAAAAAATGCAGAGCGTGGAATACTCCCAAACTCATTCTATGAAGCCACCATCATCCTGATACCAAAACCGGTAAAAGATATCACAAAAAAGATAATAAGAGCAATACCACTGATGAACGTAAACACAGAAGTCTTCAACCAAATATTAGCAAATAGAATCCAACAACACAGTACCAGGCTCAGACACCATGATCAGATGAGGTTATCTGAGGGATGCGAGGATTCTTCAGTATATGCAAATCTATGTGATATACCATAAAGTGAAAAGGGAAGTCGCTCAGTCTTGTCCGACTTTGTGACCCCATGGACTGTAGCCCACCAGGCTCCTTCCATGGAATTTTCCCGGCAAGAATACTGGAGAGGGTTGCCATTTTCTTCTCCAGGAGATCTAACAAAGAATAAAAATATATAATCATATAATCATCTCAATTAGATGCAGAAAAAGCTTTTGACAAAATTCAACACTGATTTATGATAAAAACTCTCCAGAGAGTGGGCATAGAGGGAACCTACTTCAGCATAATAAAGACCATATATGACCAACCCACAGCAGGCATCATTCTCAATGGTGAAAAACTGAAAGCATTTTATCAGAGATCAGAAACAAGACAAGGACGTCCATTCTCACCACTCGCTCAACATAGATTTGGAGATCCTAGCCATGACAATCAGGGAAGAAAAACAAAAAGAATGCAACTTGGAAAGGAATAAGTAAAACCGTCACACTTTGCAGATGACGTGACACCACACATAGAAAATTCTAAAACTGCCCCCAGAAAACCCCTGGAGCTCATCAGTGAATTTGGTGAAGTTGCAGGATGCAGAGGGAGTACACAGAGACCCCCTGCATTCCTCTGCACTAACGAGGAAAGACTAGAAAGAGAAGTTAATGAAGCGGTCCCACTTATCACTGCAGTAAAAAGAACATAACTAGGAATAAACCTACNGAAACAAGACAAGGACGTCCATTCTCGCCACTCGCTCAACATATATTTGGAGATCCTAGCCATGACAATCAGGGAAGAAAAACAAAAAGAATGCAACTTGGAAAGGAATAAGTAAAACCATCACACTTTGCAGATGACGTGACACCACACATAGAAAATTCTAAAACTGCCCCCAGAAAACCCCTGGAGTTCATCAGTGAATTTGGTGAAGTTGCAGGATGCAGAGGGAGAACACAGAGACCCCCTGCATTCCTCTACACTAACGAGGAAAGACTAGAAAGAGAAGTTAATGAAGCGGTCCCACTTACCACTGCAGTAAAAAGAAGAACATAACTAGGAATAAACCTACCTAAGGGGGCAAAAGACCTGCAGTCAGAAAACTATAAAATGCTGATGAAAGAGGTCAAAGATGACAAAGATGAACCATGTCCTTGGATGGGAAGAATTGATATTGTGAAAATGTCTATACTAACCAAAGCAATTTACAGATTCAATGCAATCCTATCAAACAGCCAATAGAATTTTTCACAGAAATAGAACAAAAATTTTGTCCTACAATTTTTTTGGAAACATAAAAGACCCCAAACAGCCAAGACAATCATGAGAAAGAAAAATGGAGATGGAAGAATTAGGCTTGCTCTCTCTGACTTCAGACTGTGCTGCAGAGTTACAATTGCCAAGACAATATGGTGCTGGCGCAAAAGCAGAAGAACAGCTCAGTCTCTGCACCGGCCCGAAGGCCCAGAGGCAAACGCAGGCACCCATGGCCACCTGATCAAACATACAAGGATGCAAACATACAAGAAACAGAGGAGGCAGGAATACATAATGGAGAAAGGTCAGTCTCTTCAATAAGTGGTGCTGGGAAGAAGCAGCTATATGTAAAAAAATGAAATTAAATGTAAAGGAATGAAGAGACAGCTACATGTAAAAGAATGAAATTATGTTTCATTTCATTCATTCATTCATTTCATTCATTCATTCATTAAGAACATTTAATTTCATTCTTTTACATGTAGCTGTTTCTTCCCAGCACCACTTATTGAAGAGACTGACCTTTCTCCATTATATATTCTTGCCTCCTTTGTTTACTGTATATTTGTATCCATGTATATTTGAGTAGGTGACCATGGGTGCATGAGTTTACCTCTGGGCTTTCTGTCCGGTACAGAAATTGAGCTATATTTCTGTTTTTGTGCCAGCACCATATTGTCTTGACAACTGTAACTCTGAAACCTATATGCAGGTCAGGAAGCAACAGTTAGAACTGGACATGGAACAACAGACTGGTTCCAAATAGGAAAAGGAGTATGTCAAGGTTGTATTTTGTCACCCTGCTTATTTCACTTCTATGCAAAGTACATCATGAGAAACGCTGGGCTGGAAGAAGCACAAACTGGAATCAAGATTGCCAGGAGAAATATCAATAACCTCAGATATGCAGATAACACCACCCTTA
>SJYB01003788.1:65608-77712 GCA_006408585.1 Antidorcas marsupialis | reverse complement strand
AAATCACTGCAGATGGTGACTGCAGCCATTAAATTAAAAGATGCCAGCTCCTTGTAAAAGATGCTTGCTCCTTGGAAGAAAAGTCATGACCAACCTAGACAGCATATTAAAAAGCAGAGACATTACTTTGCCAAAAAAGGTCCGTCTAGTCAAGGCTATGGTTTTTCCAGTGGTCATGTATGGATGTGAGAGTTGGACTGTAAAGAAAGCTGAACGCTGAAGAATTGATGCTTTTGAGCTGTGGTGTTGGAGAAGACTCTTGAGAGTCCCTTGGACTCCAAGGAGATCCAACCTGTCCATTCTGAAGGAGTTCAACCCTGGGATTTCTTTGGAAGGAATGATGCTAAAGCTGAAACTCCAGTACCTTGGCCACCTCATGTGAAGAGTTGACTCGTTGGAAAAGGCTCTGATGCTGGGAGGGATTGGGGGCAAGGGAGAAGGGGACAACACAGGATGAGATACTGGATGGCATCACTGACTCGATGGATGTGAGGCTGAGTGAACTCCAGGAGTTGGTGATGGATGGGGAGGCCTGGCATGCTGTGACTGATGGGGTCGCAAAGAGTTGGACACGACTGAGCATCTGAACTGAACTGAACTGAACACTATTTGTGTGTACAACACACACACACACATATGCCATCAGGAAGCTTCCATAAGCCTCTTACCCTTCTCCATCAGAGGGAAGACAGACTGAAAACCACAATCACAGGAAACTAACCAATCTGATCTCATGGACCACAGCCTTGTCTAACTCAAACTATGAGCCATGCTGTGTAGGGCCACCCAAGATGGATGGGTCATGGTGGAGAGTTCTGACAAAACATGGTCTGCTGGAGAAAGGAATGGCAAGCTGGAATCAAGATTGCCAGGAGAAATATCAGTAACCTCAGATATGCAGATGACACCACCCTTATAGCAAAACATGAAGAAGAACTAGAGAGCCTTTTGATGAAAGTGAAAGAGGAGAGTGAAGAAGGTGTAAAGCTCAACATCCATAAAACTAAGATCATGGCATCTGGTCCCATCACTTCATGGCAAATCGATGGGGAAACAGTGGAAACAGTGACAAATTGTAATTTTGGGGCTCCAAAATCACTGCAGATGGTGACTGCAGCCATTAAATTAAAAGATGCCAGCTCCTTGTAAAAGATGCTTGCTCCTTGGAAGAAAAGTCATGACCAACCTAGACAGCATATTAAAAAGCAGAGACATTACTTTGCCAAAAAAGGTCCGTCTAGTCAAGGCTATGGTTTTTCCAGTGGTCATGTATGGATGTGAGAGTTGGACTATAAAGAAAGCTGAGCACTGAGAAATTGATGCTTTTGAACTGTGGTGTTAGAGAAGACTCTTGAGAGTCCCTTGGACTGCAAGGAGATCCAACCAGTCCATTCTAAAGGAAATCAGTCTTGAATATTCATTGGAAGGACTGATGCTGAAGCTGAAACTCCAATACTTTGGCACCTGATGCGAAGAGCTGAGTCATTGGAAAAGACGCTGATGCTGGGAAAGACTGAAGGCAGAAGGGGACAATAGAGGATGAGATGGTTGGATGGCATCACTGACTTAACGGACATGAGTTGTAGTAAACTCCAGGAGTTGGCAATGGACAGGGAAGCCTGGCGTGCGGCAGTCCATGGGGTTGCAAAGAGTTGGACACAACTGAGTGACTGAACTGAACTGAACACTATACACAAAAATAAACAAAAAATGGATTAAAGACCTCAATGTAAGACTGGGTACTATAAAACTCTTAGAGGAAAACACAGAACACTCTTTGATATAATTCACAGCAAGATATTTTTTGACCCACCTCCTACAGTAATGAAAATAAACTCCAAACAAATGGGACCTACTTAAACTTCAAAGCTTCTTCACAGCAAAGGGAACCATAAACAAGATGAAAAAGTAAGAACGGGAGAAAATATTTGCAAATGAATCAACTGAGAAGGGTTAATGTCCAAAGTATACAAATAGCTCAATATCAAACAACCCAATAAAAAACAGGTGGAAAACCTAAATATACGTTTCCCCAGAGAACACATAGAGATGACTAAGAGGCACCTGAAAAGATGCTCAGCATCACTAATTATTTTGTTGTGGTTGTTCGATTGCTGAGCTGTGTCCAGCTCTTTGTGACCTCATGGACTGCAGCATACCACTAATTATTAGAGAAATGCAGATCAAAACTGGAACGAGGTATCACCGCACAGAGGTCAGAATGGCCACCATCAAAAATCGACAAGGGAAAAATGCTGAAGGAAATGTGGAGAAAAGGGAACGCTCTTACACTGTCGATGGGAATTTAAATTGATCCAACCACTGCGTAGAACAGTATGGAGGTTCCTTAAAAAACTAAAAATAGAGCTACCATATGACCCAGCAGCAATCCCACTCCTGGGCATTTACCCTGAGAAAACCATAATGCAAAAAACACACATACCACAATGACCACTGCGGCACCATTTACAATAATCAGGACGCGGAAGCCATCTAAATGTCCAGTGGCGGATGAATGGATAAAGAAGCTGTGGTACTAGATACAGCGGAGCATTGCCTAGCCGTAAAAAGGAACAAAATACGGTCATTTGTAGAGATGTGGATGGGCCTAGAATGTGTCACAGAGAGTGAAGTAACTCAGAAAGGCAGAAACAAACGCCGCATGTTAGCGTGTATGCATGGACTCAAGAGAGATGGTGCAGAGCAAGAATGGGAGCCCAGGTGTGGAGAATGGACATGTGAGCACGGGCGGCGGGTGGGGGGTGCATCGAGAGAACACCATCGACGTGTATACACTGCCACGTGTAAAATTCGCAGCTAGTGGAAACGTGCTTCTCAGCACATGGAGGTCAGCTTGGAGCTCTGTGATGACCTAGAAGGGTGGGCTGGGGTGTGGGAGGGAGGTCCAAGGTGGGGATGTATGCATACACATAGCTGATCTCGCATTATTGTACAGCAGACACGTGACAACATTGTAAAGCAATTATACTCCAATAAAAATTTAAAAAATAAAACAGGATAACAAATCACTAATGATAAAAGAAATCAACAGTACATCGGACTCCTTTAAACTTAAAATTTCTACTCATCAAAACCACTATTAAGTAAAAGGTAAGCAAAGCACAGGCCAACAAAAGATATTTCAAATGCAGAAAATGCATAAAGCCACTTAGTATTTCTAAAAAGTAATTTTCAAATTGATAATACAAAGATCATTCAAGTGAAATATAAGCAAAGACTTTAAAAGACACTTCATGAAGGAAGATATAAAAATAGATGCTAAAATATATGAAAAGATTCTCAGTATCATTCAGCATTAGGAAAAAAACAGAAAGTAAAATCATGAGCTACCATTATATACCCACTATAGCTAAAATTAACAGTTGGTATCAAGTTTGGTGTAAATTTGAATTAAATGGAGCTCTCGTACATTGACTATAGGTCTGGAACTTGATGTAAATGTTTTATGAAACTCTTCGGTAGTACTAACTAACATAAATATGCTTGTGCCTGTGTCCTGATCCTGGGAAAGACTGAGGGCAGGAGGAGAAGGAGGAAGCAGAGGGTGAGATGGTTGGGTGCATCACCGACCTGATGGTGTGTGCTATGCTGTGTTTAGTCGCTCAGTCACGTCTGACTCTGTGACTCCATGGACCGTAGCCTGCGTCGCTCCTCCACTCGCAACACGAGTGGGTTGCCATGCCCTCCTCCAGGGGATCCTCCCGACCCAGGGATCAAACCTAGGTCTCCTACATTGCAGGTGGATCCTGTACTGTCTGAGCCACCAGGGAAGCACTGGAGCAAACTCTGGGAAACAGTGAAGGACAGGGAAGCCTGGCATGCGGCATTCCATGGGGTTGCAAAGAGTTAGACACAACTCCGTGACTTAGCAGCAGCAACACCAGCAAATACCTATATCTAAGAATGGAACCGAGCATTTCCTTCCTTGAACACGTTCCCAACCAAAACAAGTGCTTACGTCCAATCAAACGCATGCTCGTGAAGGTTTATAACATCTCGACTCATAATATCCCCACATCGTAAACAACCCACAGTTGGTGGAGGAAGTAAATGTGGAATATTGGTACAGTGGAGTACTGTGTGACACTAAAAAACAAGCTGCTGATAACGCAACGGGAGCAACAGCGACTCCCTGTGCTGTGGTGACAAGTCAGACAGGTGAGCAGATCTAGTCCTAAGGTTCAGACGGCAGCTGTCAGATCAGTAGTGTCCTCAGGTGGGAGGGCTAAAAGGAAGGACACGGCTGAATAAAACCCCTGTGAAGCCGGAGTGGATACAGAAACGATCCCCTAGAAGAATATTGACATCAAGCGTTCAGTGAAGTCAGAGCACTTGCTTATGCAAGACGCACGCTGGCAGGCTTGTCACAAAGGAGTGATCCATTCTAGCAAACACTGCTTAGGGCATATCATGATGGCGGCAGAGAGTTAAACATTCGGTTGGAGGACGTGGATATTGTTGGTGGCCGTGAGCTCCACAGAACAGTTTTAGTGCTGCTGTGACTGGTGGGTTAAAGAGGCTCTGCATGAAGAGAGCTGGACTAGGGGAACAGGGATAGTTTTTGCTATGAGTTTCGTAAAGGGGGGGCAGAGAAATTGGGCAGAAGTTGGATGGGGGATGGCAGGTCAAGGGACTTTCTCATGATTTAAAAGTATTATAAGGTTATATGCTGATTCAGCTAAAATGGAAATTTAAAGACCCATGCAGGTGGGGGGTGGGGGCACTGTCGCATGCAAAGTCCCCGGTGAAACTTTGTTACGGTTAGAAATACAAATGATTCCTGTTGTCAGTGACTTAGTGCAGAAATTTCAACCACACCGATTCTCTATCTCATTTTGTGTTTCTTAGCTTTCTAAGCAGTGTGCTAACTGATGGGTTTTTGCAAGCATCAGTCCGAAGGTTCATGATGTTGTTGTTTGACATGTAAGTCTTGTCCGACTGTTTGCAACCCCATGGACTGCAGTACGCCAGGCCTCCCTGTCCACCACCAACTCCCGGAGTTTACTCAAACTCATGTCCGTGGAGTCGGGGATGCCATCCAGCCATCTCCTCCTCTGTCATCTATCTCCTCTTACCCTCCGTCTTTTAGAAGGTTCACGCCTGTCTTACAAGCAGGAGCGGTGAGCACTGTGTCTGCTCCATGAAGGATGGAGGAACAGGAGTGCCCTCTCAACGGATCCCAGGGAGCCTGGAAACTTGTTGAATTACCAAGTGGGGAAATACATCGTTCCTTTAGAAATGGAAATTTCTCATAGGAAAATGCAGTGAGTTTTCTCTCTCATTTTATGCAGAATAAATAAATATAACTGTAGAATAAATGTTTTTATAATCCAAAATATAGCATCATAGATTTATTAACTTTAAAAAATTCCTAGGCATTTTTAGATCTACGGGGAAACGTGAACTCTGAATGTTACTATTAAAATGCAAAACAGGTACAATTTTTGCTCACTTTTCTCTGTAAGAATAAAATAAATAATGGCTCCCGTATGGCTATTTTTTCTCTTTCTCTACTGGGTTTTCTTTTCTTGTTAGTGGGGTGTTAATTTTTATCGTACCCCACTTACATAGTGTGCTATAAGAATTTTTATGCTATTAAACCATTCCATAAAAAGGCAGTGAGCGGCATTCTCAGTTCAACGTCGCTAAGAACCACCTTAACATTGATAGCTCCTGAATATGTTATTTGAACATATAATCTGTACTTTGTTTAAAACATTTCTGCTCACATTTTCCCATGACTTTATTCACATGTGCATGGAAAGACGAAAAGCCATCACTCAGGTGGTGTACTAACAGCGGGGCTCACTGGCCCACTGGCCCTAAGACTCCTTCTCAGAGCTGATTGGACTTCAAGTGGCCGCCTTGGTGTGGATGTCGGCTGAGGTCGACCAGCTGACAACTTGTGCATCACTCTTTTGCTCTTGAAGCTAATTGTTTGGAAGTTGAGAAAAGTGTTCACACCAGAAGCCTTCTTGGTGACAGGCAAACTATTGCATTAAATAAAATAAAGGTCAACTCAACTGAAATATATTCCTTACAGACGTTTTCTCGATGGTGAGCATTGGTGGGGAGCATTCTTTCTTTGGGATAGAAAAAAACCAAACAAACAAGAAAGGATTCTTTCAGCATGAGGTCAGCTTTCTCATGTCTTTTTAATGTAACTTTGCGCTTTCAGCTTCACAGTTGACACAGTGAAGCTTGGTCCTAGCTTTTAAGCTGTATCCTGAAGACAACACTGTCATATAATGATTCCAGTTTATATTGATGTCACTTCTCTACTTATTATCCAGTTTGCTGAAAACCAGAACACACTCCTGACTGTAGCATGGCAAATATATTTAACAGACTTAATTTGAAAATAGATATAATTCATTAAATTGTATTCAACACCCATATTTTTGTTAACCACACGTAAAGGTGACAGGATTTGCATTAAGGGATCTGCCAGGATTCTTATCTTTCTCATTTTTTTTTTAACCTCAAAATACAGAACTTGAATCCCAAGAGATGGTGTTACTCGGAATTAAATTTTAAATGGTATATAATTAGGTTTGTATTTGTCTTATAAATTAAAGTTATATTCTTGGCAACAGGAACCAGAGACTTGGCTCGTGGAAAGAAATAAACAAATTCTTCCTTCCCTTGTTTTGTCCGAATTCCTTCCTTCCTCTGTCAGAAATCACAATGCTCTCTTGAAAAAGAGCACGTGTGAGTCAGAGAGCTCCTGACCCTCTTGCTTTTGTCCTGAGTAAACCAGCGTCGCCTGTGGCACAGCTCGGGGCCGGGGCCGCCGCCTGTCACCCTAATTGACAGCGCCCTAGCCCGGCCTCCTCTCTGAGCGGCTCGCAGATTTGAGCGAATTGGGAGGGGTGGGGGAGGCGACCAGTCACTCCTGCTCCTTCATCTCCAGGAGAATAAAGCGCCAGCTTGACTGTTTGGGATCAAGTCAGAAACTCAGGACGACATTATTTGCAAGAAACATACATGCAAGGAGAGGCACGTCCTGAGACGGACAATAAGGATTGGGAGAGCAGGAGGCCTAGGGCCTCCGACGTGGCCCCTGGACCAGGATGCAGCTGTGTGACTGATCAGCAAAGGGAGTTTCAAAGGGTTCCTGGACAGGGATGAATAAAATCATCCATCTAAAGGCAGGCGCAGCAGAAAGGAGGAACACTGCGAACTCCTCACGTGGAGAACACTCACAGGGGCCCAAGACAAGGAGAGCGAGAAAATTACAGGAGGCAGCTCAGACGTGCATGGTGGCACTGATAAATTAGTAATACAGCCTCAGGCCCTTGGCCAAGGGAGCTGCCAACACCATGGCTCACACTGTCATGAGCCATGGTTCGTGGTGAGTCAGAAAAGTCAAACTTCACTCTCCTTATCTCATGCAGAGCAAGCAATACAGATATTTAAAGGGCCCAGGAGGCTCGCGAGGTGGGGAAGGTGCGCCCAGCTGACCCGCATTGTTCTGCAGCATTGTCAAGAAATGGTGGTTCTGTTGCTCAGTCACGTCCAACTCTGCGACCCCCTGGACGGGGGCACGCCAGGTATCTCTGTCCTTCACTATGTCCTGGCGTATGGTTAAATTCATGTCCATTGAGTTGGTGATGCCATCCAGCCCGCTCATCCTCTGTCGTCCCCTTCTCCTCCCGCCTTCAGTCTTCCCCAGCATCAGGGTCTTTTCCAATGAGTCAGCTCTTCGCATCAGGTGGCCCAAGTATTGCAGCTTCAGCATCAGTCCTTCCCATGAATACTGAGAATTGATTTCTTTTAGGATTACAGTTAATGTAATTATAAAGCAATTACTCTCCAATTAAAAATAAATTTAAATAAAATGTCCCATTGCGATTCAGTTTACTACTAAGCTTTTCTTTTGCTTATCAAGATGGAGGATTTCACTGAGGAAAAAAAACCTCCTAATCAATCCTTCTTTGACAGGGATCGTGGAATGTTCCCAAATTTAAAAGAGAGGACTCCAGCTAAGTCGGTTGTCACTTTTGGATCGTTTCCCGTAAATTTTCAGACAGCAAGACAAACTTTGCCACACACGAGTCAGTCTAGCCAGGAATTCTGGTGGGAAAGACTGTCAGGAACCCTGCAGATATGAGTGGCTCCTGTCCGCTTAAGCTCTGCAAAACCGGTGCCTGTTCCCTAGAGATAAGGATTGGATTCCTCTGCTTGTTGACAAACTGTTCAATCATTAATTTATCCTACTAATAGTTACTGACTGTTTATTATGTTCCAGACCCTTGAAGAGAGCTAACTCTTCCTATGTGGTAGCAATTTCAGGAGAATGTGGACTACATGTGAACCTACACTTTTGCAGATTTTGGAATATGTTGAATTGATACCACCATTAAGATAAAAATCCTCAGGGTGATTGTTTTCTTGTTTTAAATATGTTTCTTCTGTTTTAAATTATAAGCCTCTGGGAGCAAGGAGTGAATCCAGGCTGTTTTCATTTTTCCTCATAGACACTGTCGAAGGCCCTCAAAATTTTCTGCAGATATTAACTGAGATACAAATATCTAAGTGTACAAATATAAGTCATTTATTAGCATGAAAGGCAAAATGTTGATTGAACAAGTGTAATTAAGCAGAAAATTCCTATTGTTTAGAATCAGTTATTCCATACATCCAGGCTTCCACGATGGTTCAATGGTAAAGAATCCACCTGATAGGCAGGAGATGAGCGTTCAGTCCCTGGATCAGGAAGATTCTCTGGGGGAGGAAATGGCAACCCATCCCAGTATTTTTTCCTGTAGAATTCCATGGACAGAGGAGCCTGGTGGGCTGTAGCCCACGGGCTTGCAGAGAGCTGGATGCGACTAAACAAATAACAGTAGGGGGCTCTGCAATTTCAGGGAGATTGTCCTTTTCTGAGGGAGAATGTAAGCCAACAAGTACATGTTCTGATAAAAGAAAGAAGCTGAACAGATACACCCTGGAGAACAATGAAGAGATGTTACCTTAGATTATACTCCTCCTGAAGGAGGTGACATTTGATAGGTACTGATAGAGAATTTTGTTTTCTGCAGGTGCAAAGGCTCCAGGCAGAGGAAGAGCTTGGTGACACCTCCTGTCCTGGGTTGACGATGTCCCCACCAAAATCCACACCTGCTCAGGCACCTCAGGATGTGACCTTATGTGTACAGAGGGTCTCTACAGATACTATCACTTTAGAATGAGGCCATCCTGGCCTGGGGCCCTCAGCCAACGACTAGCATCCTTGTAAGGGGAGAGGGCCTTGGGCACAGACACAGGAAAGGCCCCCCGGCAGCAGAGGCAGAGTTGCCAGGCAGGCTGCCACACGCGGAGCAGCAGGGGGCCGCCGGCAGCCAGCAGAGGCCAGGGAGGATCGCTCCTGCGCCCTGCGGGGGAGCCTGGCCCTGCCAGCACCTTGACCTTGGACTTCCCGCCTCCTAAGCTATGGAAAAACATTCTCTTGCTTAAAGCCATTCAGCCTGTGATAATTTGTTACAACTGCCATAGAGAAATGATGTGCCTAGGAAGTGTCAGAAGACCTGAGCCCACTTTTCTCGTTCATTATTTGTTATAAAGTTATGTCTCTCCCACTTATAGTCCCTCTCATTTAGGAGGGACCTGCTTCATCAGAGGGTCCAAACAACCATCAGCACGGGAGTGTGACTCAGGCCCGGAGAACACTATGACCATTCAAAGATAGCCTGAGGCTCGGGGGGACCACTGAAGTCTGACTCGCCTGAGCGCAGAGTTGCTTGTAATGCTCTCCTGGCTTAGCAATCCTCTGTGCAGCTTTAGTGTCCTGGAAAACTCCTAATTTTTCAAAATCCAATGTAAGTGTTCCATGGTCTATAAAACCTCTGCTTCTTCTCACTGTGTGATCAATACCTTTTGCTTAATTTCCTTCCCTACCAACCTTATTTATTCTGATTTATTGAGCACCTATAATGTTTGAGGCACTGTGTTCCACAGTAGAGATTTAAGGGGAAAAAAGTTATGGCTGCCACGCTTGGAGAATTTATAAACAATTTGGCAAGAGTGAAAATATAAACCAGCACTAGCAATATGGTGCAAAACATTGTATGACAGAATACGCATTCGAAACACGTTATTCGACTGATTCAAACTGGAAATTGACAGCAGGAACTTAATTTTTGATGAAAGTGTGTTTCATATGATGAACGGATGTGTCATGAGAAAGAAGGCATACTTGCATGAACCAGTGAGTCAGAAAGGCTCAGTGGAGAAACGTCTGTGGAGATGAGCCATCAGAAACCAGGAGAAAAACAGGGATCGGACATGTGAAGGCCACGTCAGTGTTAGCACAAAGGAGAAAAGACGAGATACTGCCCCATGCCAGGGAGACTGAGAGATTTTAAAAAGAAATAAAGAGGAAATGCATTGGAGAAGGAAATGGCAACCCACTCCAGTGTTCTTGCCTGGAGAAACCCAGGGATAGCGCACAGAGTTGGACATGACTGAAGTGACTTAGCAGCAGCAGCAAAGAGGAAATGCACAAGAAATGTGAAAGGAATGGAGAAAATAACATGAAAAACATAGAGAAGGGATTCAGTGTATATAAAAGTGACATTCCTAAGAAAGAAAAGTACTGAGACAGAAAACACAACTAAAATCAAATGTTGAATTATGGACACAGATACACATCTAATAAATTGATCAGATGCCAAGACACAGGAGGGGAACAGAAAGGGAAGGGGCGAGAGAGCCAATAACTGTAATGACTAAGGATAAGTTGGAATATTCTTTACCGTCTGATTCTTTGCGTCCATTCTAATTGGTCCTCAATACTGGAGACAGCCTAGGGGGCCATTGAAGCGGTTATGGTGGGGCATTTTGCAAACGCCAGCCACATGGTGGGGCTGCCTGATGAAAAGCGCTCGCTCCCACCACCCCCGGGAGAAACGCTGTTCCCAGGAATTCTTGCTGCAGGCTCCAGGGCCTCTGNAAGGGAAGGGGCGAGAGAGCCAACGACTGTAATGACTAAGGATAAGTTGGAATATTCTTTACCGTCTGATTCTTTGCGTCCATTCTAATTGGTCCTCAATACTGGAGACAGCCTAGGGGGCCATTGAAGCGGTTATGGTGGGGCATTTTGCAAACGCCAGCCACATGGTGGGGCTGCCTGATGAAAAGCGCTCGCTCCCACCACCCCCGGGAGAAACGCTGTTCCCAGGAATTCTTGCTGCAGGCTCCAGGGCCTCTGTTGTGTGCGGAAAGAGACACCAGCCTTGTGACCCCGTGAAGACTGCTCAGCAGGGCTCCGGGCAGGCTCAGAGGCAGCGAAGAACCACATGGGCAAGCAGGGAATTTTGCTTAAGAGCTGTAGAAGCTGGAAGTTATCGAAGCAAAAACAATAATAAGCAAAACAAAACAGTTCATTTCTCCCCTTCTAGATCCGTCTTCCAATCTCAAAAGAAAAAATAAAATCTAGCAAAACTCAGATTCATCCAAAATACTTTTACTCTGAGGAGATGTAAATATAAGTTCATTTAAGCAAGTGGTCCTTATGATTTCTGTCCTGTGGGTCACTGGAGAAAATAATTAAATGTTAGCAATAAAAGCAAAGTTCTGACTTTCAAAACTAAATTCCCAGGGAAGGCTGCACTGCATTCCTACTGGACTATTTACTGAATGAATGTGGCTGGCTAATATTTTCATGAGTAAGGAGAAATTCAGCATGGAAAAGGCTCCCTGGGGACTTTCACTGGAACAAAGTATGCAGAGGAAGATTCAAATCCATGGGAATACAGAGGAGGCTTTCCACATCAGCTTAAGACTTTCAAAAAGTGTTCAGAATGAGAACACTGATGAACCGAGTTCTTTAAGACAGAGTAACACAATATTGGGTGGGTTGGGGGGAGAAACTATTTCAAATAAAAAAAGATAAAAAATAGCAAGGAATGGTTGCATAAATAACCCAGCATTTTTGCAAAACCACAAGTTATTTGGACTCATGATACCCACAGGATGAGTAAGACTTACCTGGGGAAGACGTGAAGGGACGAGTATTTTCAGCAGAGAAAACTGTGTGGGAAGCCCCGGGGGAGGGGAGGCACATTTGCAGAGCTGAAGGG
>SJYB01003788.1:33756-65546 GCA_006408585.1 Antidorcas marsupialis | reverse complement strand
AGCGGAGGGGGGACAGGGTGGGGGCCCGGGCAGGGGGGTGGAGGGTGGAGTCTGGGGGTGGGGGCCTGGGTGAGGCGCCTCCAGCACCAACTTGCAGGCAAGTTAAAGGTGGTATTTTGTCCTCAGCTCACAGAGAAGCTATTAAAGGCTTTACAGAGGGATGGACACCCTGCGGAGGATGGATTAGGAGGAGGCAAGGATGACCACAGGGAAAACAAAGGCAAGGCTTTACTTACGCAGGCAAGATATGACAGAGATGTGGGCCAGGCTTGTGGTCTTGGGGTTGAGGAAAGACAGGTTAACGAATAGGAATGACAAAACGTAAGAGAATTTGGGTGGCAAGCGTCCGTTTATTTTACAGCTGTGGGGAAATGTGGAATTTTCAGATTTTTAAGGTGGGAGGTGACTTGATCTGACCATCGTACAAGGACCGCGTGGACCAAGAGAGCAAAGGCAACCTGGGTTATCTGAAGAGTCGGCGAGAAAGAGAGAAAGAGGACATAATGGCAACGCATATAGGAAGACAGAACGCGCAGCCCTTGATGAGCGGCGAGTAGGAGCGGCTGGCGGAGGGTGGAAGGCTGGCTGAGCGGGCCTCTGGCTGAGACGCCAGGCGCAGGGCTGTGATTTTGAGGGGAACCCTGCAGGAGACAGGAGATTTGGGGAGTAAGTAACACATTGATGTTTGGATGTGCCGAACGTGTGGGACAGCTCAGAGTGTGTCTTCCCTGGATCAGGAAGACCCCCTGGTGGAAGGGCCTGGCAACCCACTCCAGTATTCCTGCCTGGAGAATCCCATGGACAGAGGAGCCTGGCAAGCTGCAGTTCATGGGGTCACAAGAGTGTGACATGACTGAGCAACTAACACTTGAACTTTGCACTTTCAGAGCGGGTAGGAACAGCTGTGAGGCTCGGGAGGAAGGCCTGGATGCATCCGAGAGAATCCGTCCTCAAGGTGGAGGTGGCGCTGGAAGGCACGGCTTTGCATGATTGGTCTAGAAGGATATTTGAGACAATTGGGTGCTAACCCTCTAGTTGCTGTTTTACCCAATACACTGGACGCTTAAGGCACACGACCCTCACCGCCAGCCCTTTCCTCCTGCAGAGGTTTTGAGCACAGCCGGAAGTTCACCCCCAGGTGACAGGGCCACAAGAACCATCAAGCAAAACAGACCCATTTTCAGAGTCTCCATCTCATGTCTAAGTGACCGAAAGCCACTGATACAGACTCATCAGCACAGGCATTGCTGAGGAACACGAGAACTGCCTGAAACAGTGACTCTGACACAGTGGGCTCTCAAAACCCACGTGCTGAATATTGACCACAGCGAGAGAAAACGCTGAGCAAGACTAAAGCAGAAAGCAGCGGAAGAGGACAAAGGAAGACTAGGAAAGATGGTGCCAAAGAAGACATAAAAACTCAGATAACAACTGTCGAAAGTACGTGGGCGGGTTTATCACACTCTATTTATAGATTTCAAGTTTTTTAAAAATACTGAAGTATACGTGATTTACAACGTTGTGTTAATTTCAGGTGTACAGCAAAGAAATTCAGTGATATGTGTGTGTATAATAAGTATTCTTTTTCACATTCTTTTGCCTTGGGAGTTATTTTAAAATATCGAGTATAGTTCCTTGTGCTATACCATAGATCCTTGTTGTTTACCTATAATATATATATATACATATGTATATATATAATACACACATAATATATATATATATGTGTGTGTGTTAATAATAGTGCGTATGTTAGGGGGTTCCCAGGTGTCAGTAGTGATGAAGAATACACCTGGCAATGCCAGGAGACCCAAAAGACCCAGGTCTGATCCCTGGGTCAGGAAGATCCCCTGGAGTAGGAAATGGCAACTCACTCCAGTATTCCTGCCTGGAAAATCCCGTGGAAGAGGAGCCTGGTGGGCTACAGTCCATGGGGCCTCAAAGAGTGGGGTGCGGCTGGGCGGCTGAGCACCTGCACAGCCCACGTTAAGCTCAGACTCCCAGGGTGTCTCTCTCCCACCCCTTTCCTCTCTGGTAACCGTGAGCTCGCTTTCTCGGTCTGTGAGCCTGCTTCTCTTTTGTAAGTCACTTCATTTGTGTCCTGTTTAGGCTCCACAGACAAGTGGTGTCTGATGAAGCTTGTCTTTTCCGGCTTTCTTCACTTAGCACGCTAACCCCCGGGTCTATCCATGCGCTGCCAATGGTGTTGTTTCATTCTTTATGGCTGAGCCGTATTCCATTTTATACATGCACCTCGTCTTTCTCCCTTCCTCTATCAGTGACATTTAGGTTGCTTCCATGTCTTGGCTATTGGAAATAGTGCTGCTATGAACCTTGGGGTGCGTGTATTTTTTTGAATTATGGTCTTCTTTGGCGATTATATATATATCTATATCTTCAGGAGTGGGACTGCTGGGTCACGTGGTAACTCTGTCATTTGCTTTTCAAGGAACCTCTATGCTGCTCTCCACAGTGGCTGTACCAGTCGACATTCCCACCAACAGTGCAGGCAGGCTCCTTTTTCTTCACACCCTCTCCAGCATTTATTGTTTGTAGACTTAACGGTGGCTATTCTGACCGGTGTGAAGTGAGACCTCAATGTAGTTTTAACTTGCATGTCCCTGATAATCAGCAACGCTGAGTACTTTCTCACGTGCCTATGGGCTGGCTGTCATCTCTGGAGAACTGTCTGCTTAGAGCTTCTGTCCACATGCCATTTTGATTATTTTTTCAGGGCTATATAGTTGATTTCCAGTGTTCCGTTAGTTTCAGATGTACCGCAAAGTGATTTAGTTATGTGTATTCTTTTTCAGATTATTTTACATTATAGGTTTTTTACAGGATGCTGGGTATTGTTTCCTGTGCTGTATAGCAGCCCATCCTGTTTATCTCTTTTGTATATAGTTTATATCTGTTAACTGCAAATGCCTAATTTATCTCTGCCCTTCACCACCCCACTTTGGTAACCATAAGCTTCATTTCTATGTCTGTGAGTCTGTTTCAGGTTTATCACAGTATTTTAATTGTTTCTTTCCTCTGATTTAAATAGATCTCAGGCTTCTGTCCACCAAAGCTAATCATAGCCACTTGGGCAACCATCTCTGAGCTGCATCCTAAACAAGGCAAATTTGGGACAAACCATGTTTCACTCAGTAAGATAGCCTTCCATGAACACCACCCCTTTACCTGCCACTCAAAGCAAACATCAGAAAGCGGGGGATAACTGACTGTAGCAGCAAAACCGCTACCAAACATTTTTAAAGATGAAGTATTGGTAACAAATTGTGTAAGACAACCCCCACAAACAATCACAGCACCACAGTATGCAAGTGTGGGGAGATGTTGAGACTGGGGGTTCTTGACTGGGAGCTCCTTTGAACTTCTGAGTCTGTGGCTTATGGTAGGCACTCAATAGGATGTCTAATGAAGTAGAGCAAACTGAATCTCCAAACTGGGAACCATGGTTTTCTTTAGCTTCTACCTTCAGGAATGTTTCTGATCCACCAACTCCTGCCTCTGGCTGGCTACCACCTATTCATCCTCAAAACCTCTGCCTAGACATCACCTCCACCAGCCTTCCTGCAGCCTCCCGGCCCCACTCACCCCCTGGATTGCCTCTGCTCTCCATCATCTCAGGGCTGAGTTAGAGGCTCCTTGTACAAGCTGCTAAGGAGTGGGGATTCTCAAGGAAGAACCGCATTACACCCCTCCTTCCTGACTTTTGACAATATCTAGAGATGTTTTTGGTGACGAGATGGTGCACCGGCATCTACTGAGCAGAGGCCAAGGATGGTGCTCATCCTAAAACACAGGCCTGCTCCCCGCACCTCGAAGTCACCCGACTGAAAATGCCACGGCACTCAGGCAGAGAAGCCCTGTGGGAAAGCCTTCCTGCATATCTTCCGTGCATCTGGCATGCTGGGTGGTGGTTCTTTTTATCTACACTTTATACCCTTTACAGACAGAAACTTTTATCCTCTTTATCCAAATTCTGTGGCATCACAGGCCACAGTGTTGCACTTACAGACCAAGGGCCAGGAATTAATTTGTTGCTGGAGCCTTTTATTTCTAGTGTCTGGTCTCAAACTCCAAACAGGAACGAGCGAGTACATGTTAGTTTCTTCTTGCCCGCTTCAGATTCATCTCTTGACTCCTGGCCCATTCACGTGATCTTGGCGAAATCTGCCAGCATCTTTGGTATCTCAGTATTTCAGGTTAGACTCCGTTGTTGTGTATGACATGGAGTTTTATTCTTTTTGCTGTTGTTCCATCGTTATGTCTTGTCCGAGTCTCTGCGACCCCATGGGCTGCAGCCTGCCAGGCTCCTCTGTCCTCCACTATCTCCTGGAGTCTGCTCAAATTCATGTCCACTGAGTCAGTGATGCTGGCTAATCATCTCCTTTGTCGCCCCCTTCTCCTTTCACCTTTATTCTTTAAGACTGTGTATATACAGTTTTAAAGGTAAACTTTTCCCAAGGATTAACCCTTGGGGTACCAGACCACTCACATTTCTCCATGATGTGAAGCGTGTCTTTCTTTCCTCCACTGACTTCCATCTTTGCTGTGGCTCTGCAGGCATGGCAAAGAGGCCACAAGACTTACCATCGTTTTGCTGCCCAGGAGTTTTCACTGGGGACAGATATTTGAAGGCCTCAATCCATTTCCTATTAGAGCACCTTGTTGTCCCTCATCTGCACTTTACTTACCAACTCCAAGAACTGACAGAGGCTGGTTCAGTGTAATTTCCTTCAGCCGACAGCCCCAGTGCCTGTTTTTCTGTTAGTTTTGTGTTTAAATGTTCAATAGATTTGTTTTCTGTTCCTTTTTCAGCCAGTAACTTGTGAGACCCCCTCAAGGGATAATAGTATCTTCTCTGAACAATCTGGACAATGATGTCAGCCCACCAGGCAGGGGATGCTGGCAGCGCGGCTCCTGGGAGGGGAGCATCTGTCTGGTTTCCCACAGAGCTCATCTGATGCTGCATGCCAAGGTGTGCCTTTCCACCGGACCTCAGAGACCCCGCTGTGAGAGCCAGCGTCGTATTCACTACTGCTCCGTCTTTAGAAAAAGGAGAGGCAGGGCATAGCAGCACAAACAAGGACTTTGGAGTCCGAGAGACTTGCCTTTGATACTTGGCATTGTTATTTTTAGTTCTGTGACAAGGAGCATTCTTAACTCCATCTTCCTTATCTGTAAAGGCGTGCTAAGTCACTTCAGTCATGTCCGACTCTCTGTGACCCCATGGACGGTAGCCCGCCAGGCTCCTCTCTCCATGGGATTCTCCAGGCAAGAGTACTGGAGTGGGTTGCCGTGTCCTCCTGAAGGGGCAATGAACCCAAGTCTCTCACGTCTCCTGCATTGGCAGGCGGCTTCTTTACCACTAGCACCACCTGGGAGGCTCCTCCTTATCTGCAAGCAGGAGGTAATGCCTACTTCAGATGCTTAAAGAATCAACACATGCAAATATTTAGCAAGTGATTAGACCAGTACTCTATATTCAGTAAATTCAAAACTCTTAATTTTCCAAATGGGGCTTCCCTGGTGGCTCAGCTAGCAAAGAATCCACTTGCAATGCAGGAGACCTGGGTTTGATCCTTGGACTGGAAAGATGCCCTGGAGAAGGGAATGGCAACCCACTCCAGTGTTCTTGCCTGGAGAATCCCATGGACAGAGGAGCCTGGTGGGCTACAGTCTATGGAGTCATAACTTTTTTTTTTAAAACAGGTAACCGCCTAATAGTGAATTAGAGAGTTCAAGTATAAGATTCACTCTGAAATCCTTCTGATGAAAGCACGATGGGTGCACTGAATCAAAGCAACAGATTTGATCCTCTGCATGAAGAATGCAAAGTGCAGCAGAAGGCACAGCGTGCCTCTCCTTGGGGGCTTCATCTGAGGTCGCGGAGCTCTGTGGACCCTCAGATCAAGGGTCCGCAGGCAGCTCTCATCAGACAGGCAGCACGCGAGGCTTCTCCTCTCCATTTTCACGCGGCCGCCTCTCTTCCCTCAATCTCAAGGCCCAGAGATTCCAGCTGGTTAATTCGTTGCATGCTGTGCAGTAGATGCTATTTTAAATTAAGGCACTGTATGAGCACATGCAAGAAGCATAAAAAAAGCCATTTGACTTTTTTTTTTTGACATTTCCATACTTTCCTGCATAAATACTCAGAGGACACCTTCTAAATCTCGCCAGTGTTCTGCCACAGCTAAACTCCAGGGAAATACAGGTCACAGCAGCTGAGTCCTGGGAAATACGAGAAAAGCAAGTGACTCAAAACCTCGGGCGGCCCTGCCCTGCCTCTCTTCTTCTGCAAAGGTTTTGGGCCTGGGTGATCACTCTTCCTCCGCGGGAGGTAACCTGGGCCTCTGATGCCGCCCTTGCACATTTGGGATGCCGCAGACCTTGGATTCCCAAGACATGGTATGCAGCATGCAGAGTGAGCTTTTTTTTTTTAAATTTTCTAGATCTGGCTTTACTTTTTATTTCCCTTTTAAAAATTTATTTTAATTGGAGGATAATTACTTTACAATATTGTGATGGTCTCTGCCATACATACATCAACCTGAATTGGCCACAGGGTACATGTGTCCCCCGACCCTGAAACACCCTCCTCAGTGCGTCCCTCTGGGTTGTCCCAGAGCACCTGCTTCCCTGCTCCATGCACAGGACTCACACCGGTCAGCTAGTTCACATCTGGCCAGGTACGTGCCTCCATACTGCTCTCTTGGACCACCCTACGGACAGTCCCACATGCTGGGCAGCAAAGGGGACACAGACGTAAGGAACAGACTCTTGGACTCAGAGAGGCTTTAACGATGTGTTCTCAGGAAATGAATCTCCCGTGTCAGGGCCTGACACTCATCCCAGCTGCTTTGGGAGTGGGAGGCCCTGACGTGTTTGCCAAGTGGATGGCTTCTCTGAGATCAGCATCCAGATGCCACGTTATCAGTAATAATAATCTGCTCCTGCTGCTAAGTCACTTCAGTCGTGTCCAACTCTGTGCGACCCCATAGATGGCAGCCCACCACGCTCCCCTGTCCCTGGGGTTCTCCAGGCAAGAACAATGGAGCAGGTTGCCATTTCCTTCTCCAGTGCATGAAAGTGAAAAGTGAAAGTGAAGTCGCTCAGTTGTGTCTTACTTTTCGAGACCCCATGGACTGCAGCCCACCAGGCTCCTCCATCCATGGGCTTTTCCAGGCAAGAGTACTGGAGTGGGGTGCCATTGCCTTCTCCGAATAATATGCTAAAGTTCCTCAAACACTCAGATATTTTCCCCCTAAAGCCTGACAAAAGCTTTCAATCTTCACTGGTCTGTATTTTAAGTAGGATCTTAGCTCTGCTAAGTTAAAAAATTTTTTTTCATGATGGCAAGTTAAACCCGTTTTCTCAGTAGGCCTCATGCCATTTTTATGGAAACTAAATGCCTAAGACTTCCTGGGTTTGATCCCTGGGTTGGGAAGATCCCTGGGTTGGGAAGATCCCTTGGAGAAGGAAATGGCTACCCACTCCAGCATGCTTGCCTGGAAAATTCTATAGTCCATCGGGTCGCAAAGAGTTGGACATGTCTCATTTTAGAGGAAAACATACCAGGTGGAGGCCCTTTGCCTCCCGTATTGTCTTGTGTGTCTCTCTGTCAGAAACACTGTTTCTCAAGTATGTCTAAGAACAGTGGATATTTAAGAAGATAAAGAATTTGCCCAGTTGAAGAACTCAGTACTGTCCTTTGTTTTCAGTCCCACAAAGTGAAAGAGGATTGTACCTTTAGATTTGTAACAGACAGGCACATATGAAGGGTTAGGCATTTGCTTAAGGCTGTTTAGGTGATAACAAATGCAGCAGGTCGAATTCTTAGCCTGTGACTCAAAGGTGTGAGAATCGTCTTTGCTTCTCTGTGGCTGAATTCTGTGTTTAAGTTCAGCTGTCCTCAGTCTGCCCTCAGTCGGTGCTAGTGGTGAAGAGCCCACCTGCCAGTGCAGGAGACATATAAGGTGTGTGTTTGATCCCTGGTTCAGGAAGCTCCCCTAGAGGAGGGCATGGCAACCCACTCCAGTACTCTTGCCTGGAGAATCCCATGGACAGAGGGGCCTGGGGGGCTACAGTCCATGGGGTCTCAAAGAGTCGGACATGACTGAAGCGACTTGGTATACACGCAGAGGTTGAGGGAGAGGTCCCATGTGGCCTCTCTTGTTTAAGACAACATCCGTGGTCACATCCTAATTCCTCTGGTCCTCCATCCGCCTTGTGAGCCTGAGTGCACAGTCCCTTGCCTCTAACCTCAAGGCCTGGCGGTGGCTGGCCCTTGTCACTTTGGTGCCTCTCCTGGGTGCATGAACATCATTTTCTTGCCCCCAGATAACACTCACCCTGGAAATTCTGTGAGACGAAAACCCTGTTGGCGTGTAGGTCACCCCTGAGCACGACNCTGGCCCTTGTCACTTTGGTGCCTCTCCTGGGTGCATGAACATCATTTTCTTGCCCCCAGATAACACTCACCCTGGAAATTCTGTGAGACGAAAACCCTGTTGGCGTGTAGGTCACCCCTGAGCACGACTGCCTGTTCCATCTGGTGCAGTCTCTGCTGTCTGTGACTCTGCACAACTACCTAGGGTTCTGCATGTTTGCACTGAGTGATGGGCCCACATCCCAAGGAGACAGCAGTTTCTCAAAACCGCAGCAGTTTAAACTCTCCTGTCTTCTTCTAAGGAGCTTCTCACTGCATTCTGGGAAGAGTAAAATTTGTGTCTAGACAGGAGCCGTGCTCTGAGTTCATGTGGGCGTTTAATCTGTTGTTTGGACCTCCACAGAGATTGAACCAGACCTGCCTTGGAGTGTCTGAGTGTCTCCCCTGCAGGCACAGCTCAGCAGTGGCCCGCCGCAGGGGCAGGGGCTCTGGGTGCAGCAGACCTGACTCACACAGTGTGGGGCATGAGCCCTCTTGGAAGAGGTCGCCATTAACCCCACCACAGAGCCGCCGAGCAGACGACCCACAAACTGCAGAGCAATTAGGCCAAATAAATGCTTGCACTGTTAAGAAAGTTCTAGGACCTACAACAGATTTCTCGACCTGGGGATCTGGCAAAGGGACTGGGAACCCCTAGGAAAATTGACCTTGGAGGCCAGCAGGAGTTGACTGCAGAACTTATGCAGGACTGGGGAGACAGACTCTTGGAGGGCACAGACAAAGCCTTGTGCTCACCAGGACCCAGGAGAAAGGAGCAGTGAGCCCACAGGAGATGGGCCGAGACTCGCCTGAGAGCGTCCAGGTGTCCCTGGCCGAGGACAGCAATGGGTCAACATGATGTCCTGCAGGGCCGGGGCACTGAGTCGTGCACAAGGCCCTTGGAAGGAGGTCACCATGATCCTCATTGCCTCCACCATAGTTTGGTCTCAGGTCAAACAACAGGGAGGGGACACAGCCCCACCCATCAACAGAAAATTGGATTAAAGATTTACTGAGCATGGCTCTGCCCATCAGAACAAGACCCAGTTTCCCCCACAGTCAGTCTCTCCAAACAGAAAGCTTCCATAAGCCTCTTATCCGTCTCCAACAGAGGGCAGACAGAATGAAAACCACAGTTACAGGAAACTAACCAATCTGATCGCGTGGACCACAGCCTTGTTTAACTCAGTGAAACTATGAGCCATGTTGTGTAGGGCCACCCAAGATGGACGGGTCATGGTGGAGAGTTTGAACAAAACATAGTCCACTGGAGAAGGGAATGTCAAGCCACTTCAGTATTCTTCCCTTCAGAACCCCATGAACAGCATGAAAGGCAAAAAGACATGACATTGAAAAATAAACCCCTTAGGTTCGTAGGTACCCAATATGCTACCGGAGAAGAGTAGAGAAATAACTCCAGAAAGAAAGAGGAGATGGAGACAAAGCAAAAACAGTGCCCAGCTGTGGATGTGACTGGTGATGGAAGTAAAGTCCGATGCTGTAAAGAGTGATAACTGCATAGGAACCTGGAATGCTACGTCCATGAATCAAGGCAAATTGGAAGTGGTCAAACAGGAGATGTCAAGCATGAACATTGACATTTTAGGAATCAGTGAACTAAACTGGACTGGAACGGGTGAATTTAACTCAGATGACCACTATATCTACTACTGTGCACAAGAATCCCTTAGAAGAAATGGAGTAGCCCTCATAGTTAACAAAAGAGTCCAAGATGCAGTACTTGGGTGCAATCCCAAAAACTACAGAATGATCTATGTCCATTTCCAAGGCAAACAATTCAATATCCAAGTCTATGCCCCAAACACTAATACTGAAGAAGCTGAAGTTGAATGGTTCTATGAAGGACCTACAAGACCTTCTAGAACTGACACCCCAAAAAGATGTTCTTTTCATTATAGGGGACTGGAATGCAAAAGTAGGAAGTTAAGAGATACCTGGAGTAAAGGGCAAGTTTGGTCTTGAAGTACAAAATGAAACAGGGCAAAGGCTGATAAAGTTCTGCCAAGAGAACTCACTGGTCATAGCAAATACCCTTTTCCAATAACACAAGAGAATACTCTACACATGGACATCACCAGATGGTCAATACTGAAATCAGATTGATTATATCCTTTGCAGTCAAAGATGGAGAAGCTCTATATAGTCAGTAAATACAAGATTGGGAGCTGACTGTGGCTTAGATCATGAACCCCTTATTGCAAAATTTAGATTTAAATTGAAGAAAGTAGGGAAAACCGCTAGACCATTCATATAAACTAAATTAAATCCCAATAGATTCAAGGGATTAAGTCTGATAGACAGAGTGCCTGAAGAACTATGGAATGAGGTTTGTGACATTGTACAGGAGGCAGTGATCAAGACCATCCCCAAGAAAAAGAAGTGCAAAGACAAAATGGTTGTCTGAGGAGGCCTTACAAATAGCTGAGGAAAGAAGAGAAGTGAAAGGCAAAGGAGGAAAGGGAAAATATACCCATTTGAATGTAGAGTTCCAAAGAATAGCAAGGAGAGATAAGAAAGCCTTCCTCAGTGATGAGTGCAAAGAAATAGGGGAAAACAATAGAATGGGAAAGACTAGAAATCTCTTCAAGAAAATTAGAAATGCCAAGGGAACATTTCCTGCAAAGATGGGCTCGATAAAGCACAAAAATGGTATGGACCTAATAGAAGCAGAAGATATTAAGAAGAGGTGGCAAGAACACATGGAAGAACTGTACAAAAAAGATCTTCATGACCCAGATAATCATGATGGTGTGATCACTCACCTAGAGCCTCACATCCTAGAGTGTGAAGTCAAGTGGGCCTTAGGAAGCATCACTACAAACAAAGCTAGTGGAGGTGATGGAATTCCAGCTGAGCTATTTCAAATCCTAAAAGANCAAAAAAGATCTTCATGACCCAGATAATCATGATGGTGTGATCACTCACCTAGAGCCTCACATCCTAGAGTGTGAAGTCAAGTGGGCCTTAGGAAGCATCACTACAAACAAAGCTAGTGGAGGTGATGGAATTCCAGCTGAGCTATTTCAAATCCTAAAAGATGATGCTGTGAAAGTGCTGCACTCAATTTGCCAGCAAATTTGGAAAACTCAGCAGTGGCCACAAGACTGCAAAAGGTCAATTTTCATTCCAACCCCAACGAAGGGCAATGCCAAAGAATATTAAACTACTACATAACTGCTCTCATCTCACACACTAGCAAAGTAATGCTCAAAATTCTCCAATCCAGGCTTCAACAGTACATGAACTGAGAACTTCCAGATGTTCAAGCTGGGTTTAGAAAAGGCAGAGGAACCAGAGATAAAATTGCCAACAACTGCTGGATCATAGAAAAGCAAAAGAATTACAGAAAAACATCTACTTTTGCTTTATTGACTACACCAAAGCCTTTGACTGTATGGATCACAACAAACTGTGGAAAATTCTTAAACAGATGGGAAGACCAGACCATCTTACCTGCCTCCTGAAAAACCTGTATGCTGGTCAAGAAACAACAGTTAGAACCTGACATGGAATGGTGGACTACTTCCAAACTGGGAAAAGAGTACATTATGGCTGTACATTGTACCCTGCTTATATAACTTATATGCAGAGTACATCTTGTAAAATGCTGGGCTGGATGAAGCACACGCTGGAATCAAGATTGCAGGGAGAAATATCAATAACCTCAGATATGCAGATGGCACCACCCTTTTGGCAGAAAGCAAAGAGGAACTAAAGAGACTCTTGATGAAAGTGAAAGAGGAGAGTGAAAAAGTTGGCTTAAAACTCAACATTCAAAAAACTAATATATGGCATCTGGTCCCATCACTTCATGGCAAATAGATGGGGCAACAGTGGGAACAGTGGAAGACTATTTCCTTGGGCTCCAAATTCACTGCAGATGGTGACTGCAGCCATGAAATCAAAAGACACTTGTTCCTTGAAAGAAAAGCTATGACCAATCTAGACAACATATTAAAAAGCAGAGACAGTACTTTGGCACCAAAGGTCCATCTAGTCAAAGCTATGGTTTTTCCAGTAGTCATGTATAGAGTGAGAGTTGGACTATAAAGAAAGCTGAGCTTCAGAGAACTGATGCTTTTGAACTGTGGTGTTGGAGAAGACTCTTGAGAGTCCCTTGGACTGCAAGGAGATCAAGCCAGTCAAACTTACAGGAAATCAGTTCTGAATATTCACTGAAGGACTGATGCTGAAGCTCCAATACATTGGCCACCTGACGTGAATAACTGACTCATTGGAAAATACCTTGATGCTGGGAAAGACTGAAGGCAGGAGGAGAAGAGCACGACAGAGGATGAGATGGTCGGATGGCATCACCGACTCCTGGACGTGAGTTTGAATAAGCTCTGNAGTGAGAGTTGGACTATAAAGAAAGCTGAGCTTGAGAGAACTGATGCTTTTGAACTGTGGTGTTGAAGAAGACTCTTGAGAGTCCCTTGGACTGCAAGGAGATCAAACCAGTCAAACTTACAGGAAATCAGTTCTGAATATTCACTGAAGGACTGATGCTGAAGCTCCAATACATTGGCCACCTGACGTGAATAACTGACTCACTGGAAAATACCTTGATGCTGGGAAAGACTGAAGGCAGGAGGAGAAGAGCACGACAGAGGATGAGATGGTGGGATGGCATCACCGACTCCTGGACGTGAGTTTGAATAAGCTCTGGGAGTTGGTGATGGACAGGGAGGCCTGGCGTGCTGCAGTCTATGGGGTCGCAAAGAGTTGGGCATGACTGAGCGGCTGAACTTGGGCCCCCTTCCCTTAGAGGCTTTCGCTTTTGTCAAGCAGAAGTCAGAAGTGGCCCTTCCCTGCTCTTTGTATTATGTAAGACCTCTTTCCTGATACATCTCAGTATTAACGGCCTAAGTACTCAAACTGGATAAAGGCTAAGAACTTAAAGTAAGCATAGGTATAAAACCCCGGTTCTCAGTTTCATACTTCACTGAATATGCCTGAGTTTTAACTACATGTCATGCTAAGTCTTATCAACATTTTAAGAGAGCTTTATATTTTATAGAATATCTTATTTTCAGCATGTATGCTGCTGCTGCTAAGTTGCTTCAGTTGTGTCCGACTCTGTGTGACCCCAGAGACGGCAGCCCACCAGGCTCCCCCATCCCTGGGATTCTCCAGGCAAGAACACTGGAGTGGGCTGCCATTTCCTTCTCCGATGCATGAAAGTGAAAAGTGAAAGTGAAGTTGCTCAGTCGTGTTCGACTCTTAGCGACCCCATGGACTGCAGCCCACCAGGNCACCAGGCTCCCCCGTCCCTGGGATTCTCCAGGCAAGAACACTGGAGTGGGTTGCCATTTCCTTCTCCGATGCATGAAAGTGAAAAGTGAAAGTGAAGTTGCTCAGTCGTGTTCGACTCTTAGCGATCCCATGGACTGCAGCCCACCAGGCTCCTCCGTCCATGGGATTTTCCAGGCAAGAGCACTGGAGGGGGGTGCCATCGCCTTCTCCATTCAGCATATATATGATCCTGCAATTCCACTGCTGTGTATATATGCAAAAATAAAAGCATGAATTCCAAAAGATATATGTACCCCCGTGTTCATAGTAGCATTATTTATAATAGCCGAAATATAGAAACTACCCAAGTGTCCATCGACAGATGAACAGATAAAGAAGATGTGATATATACAGATACACACAGTGGAATACTAGCCATATAAAAGAGTGAAATTCTGTCGTTTGCAGCAACGTTGCAAATGTTGATGGACCCAGAAAGTATGTTTCTTAATGAAATAATTCAGATAGGTAAAGATAAATATTGTTTCATCACTTATATGTGAAAACTGAAAAACAAAACAAGCAAATGTGTATAACAAACAAATACATATATATAGGAAACAAACCAGTGGATATCAGTGAGGAGAGGAAATACAGTCATACTGTAATAACTTTAAATGGAATATAATCTATAAAAATGTGGAATCATTATGTTGTATACCTGAAAATGACATAATGTAAATCAACTATATTTTAGTTAAAAAAAGAACAAAGCATAGAACTAGGTATCCTAAGGAAACACAGATGTATTAAATCAGTATTTAGCTATCTATAAGTAAAGGAAATCTTAAACATTTATGTCTCTTAGGGCTTTTCTCCAAATAACCTTGAACTTTTCTGACTCTGAAAATCAATTTTTTCCAAGTCAGGCCTCTTAACAGCTAGACTCTGCAACTAACAGGTAGAGGGGCGAAGATAAGAACAACGGGGGAAGAATAACAAATGGGCCAAAGACCAAATCCTATTTTGCTGCTTCGGTTTCAGCACTGATTTCACTTTGTTTTTCTGACTATCGCAAGTGTGATGAGATGCTAGCAACCCTTACGAGTAGGAAGAATGTCTTTATATCTTATTTTCTCTGCGTGCAATATGCATCTTCATCAGCTCACTTTGTCTGCCAAATATTTGTTCCTCTTAGGATCCTTCCTTCCTCAGGCGGAGTTAGTGGACTCTTTCCATAGGCTTTCCAAACGTCTTGTCTCATTGTGAGAATGAATCACGAGTTGCATTTATTTCAATAGATGTCTGTTTCTGTCTCTCTGTCTACTATTGTCTGTTTATAGGTTGTTTTTCTTACCATTTTTTTAAGCTTTGTATTTTTGATGTCTAGCGCAGCACCTGGATGTTCATTAAAGGTTCAGTGTTGGGGGCGGGGGAGGGCAGGCAAAGAGTAAACTGCTCTTGTAGAGCTGGGCCTTAAAGTGCATTCATTCAGCGAGTCAATCAGTCATCCAAAACCACTCCATGAGCACCTACTATATGCTAATTAAGCACTGTCTAGGCATTCGCTTTAGCACCGGAACAAAAGAGAAAAAAATCCCCATTGAGATTGCTTTTAAATAAAGGATGAAGATGATAACAAACAGAGAAAGTATCAGGTTGTGATCAGTGGTCTGAAGGAAATTAAGCAAAGTGGAGAAATGTTGGCGGGCGGACGCAGATAGAAGGGTACTGTCTTTTACAAGAGCAATTCCAAGAGGCCTGAGCACCTCACATTAGATGGTATATGGGCAAAGACCTGAAGGACTTGTGGAAACAGATGATGTGGGTACTGGGGAGGTCAGGGGGGCATTCCATGCCGAGGAAAAAACAAATGCAAAGGTTCTGGGGCAAAATGGTACCCACCGCGCTTCAGGGACAGTGGTGAGGCCGTGTCAGCAAAGAAGGGGAGGGTAGCTAGTTAGGTCCGGAAAGTCTTTCATGCAGGTATTTAAGTCTTTGACAAAGGTTTTGGATTTTATTCTAAGTGTGATGGAAATTTGACAGAAGGTTCTGGAACATCAGATTGACATGACATAAAGTCACAACTGACATGGCTTTAGTGTTTAATGCCCTAGAGTAGGGCTTCCCTGTGGAGAAGGCAATGGCGCCCCACTCCAGTGCTCTTGCCTGGAAAATCCCATGGACGAAGGAGCCTGGTGGGCTGCCGTCTATGGGGTCGCACAGAATCGGACACGACTGAAGCGACTCAGCAGCAGCAGCAGCAACAGCAGCAGCAGTAGCAGCAGCAGGGCTTCCCCGATAGCTCAGTTGGTAAAGAATCTGCCTGCAATGCAGGAAACCTGGTTCGATTCTTAGGTCAGGAATATCCGCTGGAGAAGGGACAGGCTACCCACCTCAGTGTTCTTGGGCTTCCCTGATAGTTCAACTGATAAAGAATCCACCTGCAATGTGGGAGACCTGGGTGCTATCCCTGGGGTGAGAAGCTCCCCTGGAGAAGGGAAAGGCTACCCACTCTAGTATTCTGGCCTGGAGAGTTCCATGGACTGCACAGTCACAGAGTTGGACACACCTGAGCAACTGTCACTTCCAGTGTTTAGAGTATCACTCTGAATGCTGTGGTGGAGAAGCCTGTATGAGGCTGTGGTGGACGCAGGAACCCTGGGTAACCACTGAGACACTGCAGGAGAGCTTCTGGGGGCTTAGACCTGGGCTTGCCTTGGAAGGAAAGTTATGACCAGCCTAGACAATGTATTAAAAAGTAGAGACATTGCGAACAAAGATCCATCTAGTCAAGGCTATGGTTTTTCCAGTGGTCAGGTATGGATGTGAGAGATGGACCATAAAGAAAGCTGAGCACTGAAGAACTGATGCTTTTGAACTGTGGTGTTGGAGAAGACTCTTGAGAGTCCCTTGGACTGCAAGGAGATCCAACCAGTCCATCCTAAAGGAGATCAGTCCTGGGTGTTCCTTGGAAACTGAACTCCAATACTATGGCCACCTGAAGTGAAGAGCTGACTCATTTGGAAAGACCCTGATGCTGGGACAGACTGAGGGCAGGAGGAGAAGGGGACGACAGAGGATGAGATGGTTGGATGGCATCACCTACTTGATGGACATGGGTTTGAGTGGACTCCGGGAGTTGGTGATGGACAGGGAGGCCTGGTGTGCTGCAGTTCATGGGGTAGCAAAGAGTCGGACACGACTGGGCAACTGAACTGAACTGAACTGAGAAGTGGACTAATTCTGGAAGCATCTGGAAGGCAAAGCCCATCACATTTCCTAACAGAACAGAGTGGATGTTGAGATGCATACCCGGATTAGGAGTGCCTATGGAATCTGGAGCTTGACTAATTTGGTCAGTGGTCCTGCTCCATCCTGAGAGGGGGACACAGAGGGCAGGGCTAGTTTGTGGGTGTGGATGAAAGAGGACCCCTGCTCTGGACAGTGCTTGGGAGGGAAGGCTCTCCTTGACCCTCTGAGGGGCCCCGGCTGGGTCCAAAAGTTAAACTGACAGAGACAGATTAACAGGAGAAAAGTAGATACATTTTGGTAAAATCTTACTTATACAGGAGTTTTCACAAGAGAATGAAGACATGAAGAAGTGGCCTGAGAGTGTCCTTCCAGACAAGGAAACAGCCGTTGTGAAGAGCTGACAAGACAAAGGCGTCTGCGTGAAGTAGCAGCTGAGGAGATGAAGGCTAGTTCAGCAAGGTCTGCGTGTGCAAATTTCTTGGTCCAGAATCCCCATCCCTGGTGGTAAGAAGGTGTCCTCCTCCTGGTACAGCGCTGGGAGCTTTCACACGGGAGGTTGATGGCCAGAGGTGCCCGTCTGCTTCTGAAGTCCAGAGAAGAGGGGAGGGCTGGTCAGAGGGCCCTTCCCGCTTCTGCCATGTGCAGAGATTCTCTCAGTTTAAGGTAGCTAATGCACCAAGGTGCCTCATTCGGGATGCATGAACCCCGTCACCACATTTACTCTGAGGTGTCTCTGACATTCAGGTGGGGGCATGGACAGGTGACTAGAGGAGTCAGCAGTGGATGGAAGAATGTGAGACTGGAGACGCAGCTCTGGAAGTCATGGGTGGGGTTACACGGTGAATACACACACAGAGATCGAGGGATGCACCCTGGGCACGTCAGTGTTTTGTCAAAACAAGTTGAAGAGAATGAATGTGTGCTCACTCAGTCATGTCTGATTCTTTGTGACCCTATGGACTGCAGCCCATCAGGATCCTCTGTCCTTGGGATTCTCCAGCAAGAATACTGGAGTGGGTACTGTTTCCTTCTCCAGGGGATCTTCCCGAGCCAAGGACTGAATCCACGTCCCCTGCACTGCAGGCATATTCTTTACCCACTGAGCCATCGGGGAAGCCCCAAGTTGAAGAGGATGGGGAAAAAGGAAAAAGTGTTGCTCCTCTACCGCGGACGTCCAGGTAGCCAAAGTAGGCAGGGGTTTTCAGATGGTGGTCAGTTCCGTCAAAAGATGCTGAAAGGCAGGTTAGGATAAGGATGGAGAATTATGGGTTGACTTTGGTGATGAAGTGGTCATTGACGTAATCAATGTCAATAGAGCAGTGGGGGCTAAAGTCACGAGTGTGTTCCCAAGATGTGGAGGAACAGTGGAAACAGCAAGCGTATACAGTTCTTTATAGGAGCTTCCTGTCAAGGGATAGATAAGAAAGGTGCAGCCAGACACAGACGTGGGTGAAGAGAAAGATTATTTTTGAACTTTTAATCTTGAAATGACAAAAATGCTGCAAAAGGTGCAGAGGTCCCATGCTCCCCTCGCCCAGCCTCATCATAATACAATCGGTCTTTAGCAATAGCTTAATATGTCTCCCTGCCTCATTTAGTCTAAGGTGTCTGCTTCCAACTTCTTTTTTCCCACGAGTTTTAATTAGCGAAAACTGTGTTGCTCATCTTATATACTTTCCCATATTCTGGATTTTGATTATTGCATCCTCATGAGAGATTTTAACTCATTCTTTTGTGTGCCTTGTTCTGATATGTATTTTCCTATAATTTCATGTAGAACCTTTAATATAGATAGTCTTATGTCCTAGGGTTGGTACTTTTAAATGTGATATATCTCAGTTTTATACTCTAGCCTAATTATTATAGTAATACTATTTTGATTTTATTTTCATCACTTTATTTTTGGTTTTCTATTAGTTCCAATTTTTCTCTTTGATATTCCACACTCTCTTTTGAACTGATGGTAATTTAAAAAATTCCTTCAATTAAAAAGTCCGTTGACAGATGGATAAAGCAGTTGTGGTACATACACACAGTGGAATATTACTCATCCATGAAAGGGACAAATGTGAGTCAGTTGAACTGAGGTGGGTGAACCTAGAGCCTCTTATGAAGAGGGAAGAAAATCAGAAAAAGAAATATTGTATACTAAGCATACGTATGGAATCTAGCAAATGGAACTGATGAACCTATTTGCAGGGCAGGACACACAGACAAAGAGAACAGAATTCTGGACACAGTGGGGGAGGAGAAAAGCAGCCAGTGGGAAGCTGCTGCAGAGCACAGCAAACTCAGCCTGGGGCTCTGTGATGGCCTAGAGGGGTGCTGGGCTCTGTGATGGCCTAGAGGGGCTCTGTGATGTTCTAGAGGGCTGTGGGGCTCTGTGATGGCCTAGAGGGGCTCTGTGATGGCCTAGAGGGACTCTGTGATGGCCTAGAGGGGCGTGGGGCTCTGTGATGTTCTAGAGGGCTGTGGGGCTCTGTGATGGCCTAGAGGGGCTCTGTGATGGCCTCGTGGGGCTCTGTGATGTTCTAGAGGGCTGTGGGGCTCTGTGATGGCCTAGAGGGGCTCTGTGATGGCCTAGAGGGGCTCTGTGATGTTCTAGAGGGCTGTGGGGCTCTGTGATGGCCTAGAGGGGCTCTGTGATGGCCTAGAGGGGCTCTGTGATGGCCTAGAGGGCTGCAGGGCTCTGTGATGTTCTAGAGGGTCTCTGTGGTGGCCTAGAGGGGCTCTGTGATGGCCTAGAGGGGTGCGGGGCTCTGTGATGGCCTAGAGGGGCTCTGTGATGGCCTAGAGGGACTCTGTGATGGCCTAGAGGGGCGTGGGGCTCTGTGATGGCCTAGAGGGGCTCTGTGATGGCCTAGAGGGGCTCTGTGATGGCCTAGAGGGCTGCAGGGCTCTGTGATGTTCTAGAGGGGCTCTGTGATGGCCTAGAGGGGCTCTGTGATGTTCTAGAGGGCTGCGGGGCTCTGTGATGGCCTAGCGGGGTACGGGGCTCTGTGATGGCCTAGAGGGCTGTGGGGCTCTGTGATGTTCTAGCGGGGTGCAGGGCTCTGTGATGGCCTAAAGGGGTGTTGGGGGAGGGGAGCTCGAGGAGGAGGGAATGTATGTGTACGTATAACTGATTCACGTGGTTCAGCAGAAACCAGCACGTGGACACTGTAAAGCAATTCTCATCCAACAGGAATTTTTAAAAACCTGCAGCTTTATGTGCTCCCTCCTCCGCAACCGTCTATCCTAGAAACCTGTGCATTTCCAGTGTAGCGCTTGCCACAAGCATTGTTTTTAGCTTACTCAACAATAGTAACAAACATTAACTGAGTACAAAGATAAGATGTATCACATTTTTGTGTTCTTGGGGAAATTATCCCATGTATTGGGGAAAATAGATTACATAGGCCATTGCTCCTGTAAAGCCCTTAGCAGGTGAGGGGATAAGACCTTTCCCACAGCAGACAAGTGGGAAAGCTGGGCTCACATCTGAGCGGGGCATTGCAACCTGTGGAAAGACGCCCTGTATGTGGTTTACATGTTTTTTGGTGGGAACGTGTATGAATTTTCATCTGATGGCTCCTGTCTTCCCCTGAAATAGGAAGTTGAACATGTGAAGGGGTGATGAGGCGGTGCTGGGCTGGTGATTACAGGAAAGAGTCACCTAGAAGGTGGCCAATCTCTGGACTAAAAACGCACGAGGAGCACGGTCAGCCCCGAGACTCTGCAAGTGCGTGGTCACCATCTTAAGGCAGGGCCAAGCGGAGTTTGTTTCTCTTCAGTTACACTCAGTTGTTTGGGTGAAAGGGGTGGATTAAGTGGAGAGCTGAATTTCAGCCAGGGTTGGGGTCTCAAACAGAAAGCAGGACAAAAAAGAGACGGTGGTAGGATAACTGGAGATCCACATTAAGGAGTGATTTCTGTAATGGGTCGTGGAATCTAGACTCAGTAAGGAGGGAAGTGAGGGCATGAGGTAGAGAACGGTCGATGGACTGGAAACCCCAGCAGAGTCGCACATTTTTGGGGTTTAGATTCTGGAGTGAGCAAGCTTGAAAAGCAGGCAGCCGGAGTCAGAGAAGGGAACGTTTGAAAGGAGACTGTGGAGCCAGCGCAGTGATTCGTTGGTAATAAATACACCCAGACAAAAACTACAGGAGGGAAAAACTGAACTGAAGACTCACCGGCACGATGATGATGGCAGTTTCGGAGAGAGTAGCCATAAACCAGATAGGAAGTGACTTGAGGAATGATGGGGAGGGACCCAGACATCTGTGCCTGATGAGCCAAGACCACCAACCCGTAGGATGCCTATACGCAGAGGAGAAAAACACACACCCCAGCAAGCCCTCTGCACAGACGCTGCTGTGCACAAGGTCAGCTTGGAAGTGAATGGTGTTTTGAGCCCCTAAGAAAGAAAAGCCTCACTCACACGTGGCTCCATCTCTGAGCAAGGGCTCCTGGCTTAGCAAGAAGAGGTCCAGTGCGCCCTCGGGTTGGAAGCACCCTGCAGGCCAGCTGTGCCCCTGCGTCATCTGGCTGGAGTAGGCTGCAGAGACCCAGGCTCCGGGCGTTTTATGGAAAAGAAAGCAGCAGCTAGGAGAAAGAGCACTGACTCCCTGTACCCGCCTCACCTGGATGTGAGCGTGAAAGGAGAGACGCACTTTCTGTGGAATCAGTATCCTCAGGGAGCATCCCCACTTTAGTAGCAGAATGTAAAGATACTTTCACAGAAGAGGATGGGCATACTGGGATTTTACATCTGAAAAGTAATATGTCTCAAAGGCACAGTGGACGGGTTTGGGGATAGGTTTTGAGACTGAATCTTGGGAAACAGTGGCAGATTTTTATTTTCTTGGGCTCCAAAATCACTGTGGATGGTGACTGCAGCTACGAAATAAAAGGGCACTTGCTCCTTGGAAGGGAAGCTATGATAAACCTAGATAGCATATTAAGTAGAAGAGGTATCACTTTGCCAAGAAAGGTCCATATACTGAAAGCTATGGTGTTTCCAGTAGTCATGTGTGGATGTGAGAGCTGGACCATAAAGACGACTGACTGCTGAGGAATGGACACTTTCAAACTGTGGTTCTGGAGAAGACTCTTGAGACTCCCCTGGACTGCAAGGAGATAAAATCAGTCCATCCTAAAGGAAATCAACCCTGAATATTCTTTGCCAGGACTGATGCTGAAGCTGAAGCTCCAATATTTTGGCCATTTGATGTGAAGGGCTGACTTACTGGAAAAGACTGATACTGGGAAAGATTGAGGGCAAGAGGAGAAGGGGGCAGCAGAGGACGAGATGGTTAGATGGCATCACTGACTCAACGGGCATGAGTTTGAGCAAACTCCAGTAGAGAGTAAAGGACAGGAAAGTCTAGCATGTTGCAATCCATGGAGTCACAAAGAGTCAGACATGACTTAGCAACTGAACACCCACTTGGGCTTCTTATGAAGATTAAAGTAACTTTGGATGAAGAGAATAACTGCATTTTGAGATGAGATGAACAGTCAGTTCTAACAGCTGCCTTGCCCATCTTTAACCAACTTTGTCGAGGTTAGTGTCAAAGCCACAGGAGGAACATACAAAGAGAATTAAGTGCATTCCAGAATATGAATCATGACTCTCTTTAACAAAACCTCATTTATTCTGAACAAATTAATAGAGAAGTTGTCTTATTTTGATCTGAGCTGAACTAAAGCTTACTGTTTTATGTATATGAAGGTAAGGTTTGCTTAACAAACTATTAATACAAATGATATTGCAGATGTTTAACTTACTTAGAAGTACTCTTTCCATGACATTTTCACATGAGTGAAACTGATCCTGTTAATTACCAATGAGTCATTTAATGTGTTATAAATATATATATATATATGTACATTTTCACACAGTAAAATCCTATTTATGGTAAATAAATGTGTGCTTCTATAAATATAAAAATGCATCCTTATTCTAGCTGGAAATATGTTCCAATTTTGTCTCAACAGAAAACTTGATTTTCTACCCAGTTTTACAGTCTTATATTAATAGTATCATCTAGTCCTGCTTTCTTTCTTGGTTCTAATGAACACCTGAATCTTTAATTTAGAAATGACCTGTTAACCTAAGTTACCTCCAGACCTCTTCAAAGAAGGATGCAGCTTGGACTCGTTTCAGAAAACCCCTATAATGGAAATTAGTTCTGATTCTGTTATTAATTAACTATCAAACCTCCACAAAATCACTTTGTAAAACATCAGATACAGAGACTGAACCAGACAAGCTTTTGAAGTTCCTGTCAACTCTAAGGTTCACTGTTAAGTCTTAAATGATCAATGACCCAACTTTTCAAATGTGGTGTGTAGAGAAAGTCTCCCTAAATTTAATAATTGGAATTCATAAGCCTGTATTTATTTAATGTGATGTCAATAAGGCTTATGAAAAAGTATATGGTATAGAAAGACCATACCATTTTCTATATCATACAACATTCTAAACAGAACTTTAACAATAACATTTTTCTAGAGATTATTATACTAAGTGAAGTCAGACAGAGAAAGACAAATACATGATACCGCTCACACGCGGGCTTCCGTGGTGGCTCAGACGGTAAAGAATTCGCCTGCAATGCAGGATGCCTGGGTTCAGTCCCTGGGTTTGGAAGATCTCCTGGAGGAGGGCATGACAGCCCACTCCAATATTCTTACCTGAAGAATCCCCATGAACAGAGGTGCCGGGGGGGTTGCAGTCCACTGGGCTGCAAAGAGCGGGGCATGACTGAGTGGCTAAGCACAGCACAGCACTCATGTGTGGAATCTCAATAATACAGATGGACTTCTTTCAAAACAGACATAGACTGGCAGACATAGAAAACAACAAGGACCTAGTATGTAGCATGGGGAAATATATTCAATATCTTGTAATAACCTATAAAGGGAAAGAATCTGAAAAAATTTATATAATTGAATCACTTCGCTATATACCTTGAAACATTGTAAATCGACTGTGCTTCAGTAAAAAAAGTAACATCTCTCTAATTTAAAAATAAATGCATATTGGCTATTGAAAAAAGTAAAGCTAAAGGCAAGAATTTCACTACCAATCCCCACAGCCATGTTTTAAATCTACACACTTGTCTCCTTTCTAGGAGTATATATTAATAAACTGCTATACAGATGAAAATAGTTTTATGAGCTGTTTTGTTTTCCTTCTAATAGCATCATTAAAAGTATGTATTTTTAAAAGATAACCTTAACTTTCACCTCTAGTCATGATGCAGTAACTGTCACCAGATTTGCCTAACAGGAAATGATTAGAAAGCAGGACTAAATACTCTAAAAAATTAACAGAAATCTCAATTAAATAGAATTGGGAGACCAGCAGGGGCAGCTCTCATGCCCTGGTACAAGAACAGAGACAATGGGAAGAAGAAGGCGTCCTAACTGGCAGGGACCCAGCCAGTGCAAAGCCATGGACTCTCTGTTTGCCCACGGAGTCAGACTTCTGACTTCCTATTTCCTATTGAAAGTGTTCTCCTTCCCTTGCCATGTGGGAACTCGCAGGTGGCTCACCGTGTTTTCAGATCTCAAATTGCAGTTCTTTGCTGATCCCAAATAAATCCATCTTTGCTGGAGGAATTTCTGACAGTCTATTTGTTTCAGTCAACAATATGAAACAATTGTTTATAGCCACGAACGACAAGCAGCACAAAGTGTGTGATTGCTGAGGTGGGAAGGAAAACAAGCCCTAATATTACTCTGGCTTTCTGGCCGGAGGCACTTTTCAGACTAAGTGCAAGGAAGCATGATCTAAGCAGAGTGGGTCTCACACAGCAGAGAGATGGGCGTGTGGGGAGGCCAGTGCAGCTAGGATTTACAAGGCAGAGCCACCAGAAAGGAAAGCAATACTTCAAAAAATCCAAAATCACACAGAGGAGACTTGAAATTTTGGCAGGATACTAAGCTAAATAGAGATTCTAAAAAGATAAGCCTAATAGAGCTAAACTATCTTGAAAGACTATCAGTTCAGTTCAGTTCAGTTCAGTCGCTCAGTCGTGTCTGACTCTTTGCGACCCCATGAATTGCAGCACGCCAGGCCTCCCTGTCCATCACCAACTCCCAGAGTTCACTCAGACTCACGTCTATCAAGTCGGTGATGCCATCCAGCCGTCTCATCCTCTGTCGTCCCCTTCTCCTCCTGCCCCCAATCCCTCCCAGCATCAGAGTCTTTTCCAATGAGTCAACTCTTCACATGAGGTGGCNTCAGTTCAGTCGCTCAGTCATGTCTGACTCTTTGCGACCCCATGAATCGCAGCACGCCAGGCCTCCCTGTCCATCACCAACTCCCGGAGTTCACTCAGACTCACGTCTATCAAGTCGGTGATGCCATCCAGCCATCTCATCCTCTGTTGTCCCCTTCTCCTCGTGCCCCCAATCCCTCCCAGCATCAGAGTCTTTTCAAATGAGTCAACTCTTCACATGAGGTGGCCAAAGTATTGGAGTTTCAGCTTTAGCGTCATTTTCTCCAAAGAACACCCAGGACCAATCTCCTTTAGGATGGACTGGTTGGATCTCCTTGCAGTTCAAGGGACTCTCAAGAGTCTTCTCCAACACCACAGCTCAAAAGCATCAATTCTTCAGCGTTCAGCTTTCTTCACAGCCCAACTCTCACATCCATACATGACCACAGGAAAAACCATAGCCTTNTGCTAGCAAGGTCATGTTCAAAATCTTCCAAGCTAGGCTTCAACAGTATGTGAACCAAGATCTTCCAGATGTACAAGCTGGCTTTAGAAAAGGCAGACGAACCAGAGATCAAATTGCCAACATTGGTTGGGATCATAGAAAAACCAAGAGAATTCAAGAAATACTATACTTCTGCTTAATTTACTATGCTAAAGCCGTTGACTGTGTGAATCACAACAAACTGGAAAATTCTTGAAGAGATGGGAATATCTGACCAGCTTTCCTGCCTCCTGTGAAATCTGTTTACAGGCCAGACATGAAACAATGGACTGGTTCAAAATTAGAAAAGGAGTACGTCAAAGCTGTATATTGTCACCCTGCTTATTTAACTTTTATGCGAAGTACATCACATGAAATGCTGAGCTGGATGAAACACAAGCTGGGATCAAGATTGCTGGGAGAAATATCAAGCAAATCTCTGATATGCAGATGACACCACCCTAATGACAGAAAGTGAAGAGGAAACTAAACAGCCTCTTGATGAAGGTGAAAGCAGAGAGTGAAAAAGCTGGCTTAAAACTCAGCATTCAGAAAACTAAGATCATGGCATCTGGTCCCATCACTTCATGGCAAAAAGATGGTGAAATAATGGAAACAGTGACAGTTTTTATTGCCTTGGGCTTCAAATTCACTGCAGATGGTGACTGCAGTCATGGAATTAAAAGATGCTTGCTCCTTGGAAGAAAAGCTATGACAAACCTAGGCAGTGTATTAAAAAGCAGAGACAGTACTTTGGCACCAAAGGTCTGTCTAGTCAAAGCTATGGTTTTTCCAGTAGTCATGTATGGAGGTGAGAGGTGGACTATAAAGAAGGCAGAATGCTGAAGAATTGATGCTTTTGAACTGTGGTGTTGGAGAAAACTCTTGAGAGTCCCTTGGACTGCAAGGAGATCCAACCAGTCCATTCTGAAGGAGATCAGCCCTGAATGTGCATCGGAAGGCCTGATGCTGAATCTGAGGCTCTAATACTTTGGCCACCTGTTTTGAAGAGCTGACTCACTTTAATACACCCTGATGTTGGGAAAGATTGAAGGCAGGAGGAGAAGGGAACAACAGAGAACACGATGGCTGGATGGCTTCCCCAACTTGATGATCATGAGTTTGGGCAAGCTCCAATGGGTTGTGAAGGACAGGGAAGCCTGGTGTGTTGGAGTCCACAGGGTCACACACATGTAGCTATTCAACACCATCACTGAGGAGGCTGTCTTTTCCCCATTGCATATTCTTGCCTTCCTTGTCATGGATTCATTGCCTATATAAGCCTGAGTTCCTTTCTGGGCTCTCTACTTTGTTCCACTGGCCTGTGTGTCTGTTTTTCTGCACTACCATCTGATTACTTCAGCTGTAGTATAGTTTGAAATCAAGACTGTGATATCTCTAGCTTTGTTCTTCATTCTCCAGATTGTTTTGGCTATTCTGCAACACAAAGACCAAGTTAACCACTAAAAGCAACCATTACATAAAAAGATAGGGGGCAGGTTATAAAAAGGACATTTTTGTTCATATATATGAAATACTATGAAGAAAAAACATGCTTAGCTGCTTCAGTCATGAACTGCAAATCTGGTCTCGAGAATACAGATGATGCTCATCTCTTCCCTGTTCTTCCTGGTCATGTTCTCACCTATTAGCTGTTGTTGTCAGTCACTCAGTCATGTCTGAGTCTTTGCAACCCCGTGAACGGTAGCCCAACCCCGGCTCCTCTGTCCATGGAATTTTGCAGGCAAGAATACCAGAGTGGGTTGCCATTCTCTTCTCCAGGGACTGTTCCTGACCTAGGGATTGAACCTGCTAGAGCGACATACAACTTTCTTTCAACAATATGAATTATCAGAAGCACTGTGTTTATTCTGTTGCTCTAGCTTTCTTTTAAATTTTACTACCAAAAAAAAGGAACATGGAAAGACTAAGTTCCCTGACACAAGATATCCTGAGCCATTCAATAGTGGGGTCTTCCATTTCCCATGGCCCTCTGGCTCTCAGAAAGCAAGCCCTGCTGGACCCAAAGCCAAGTGTCCTGGGGACTGTCCTCCTGACGCAAGACACCCCGACTGGGGAGCTTGACGTGGGGCTCAGATCTCTGACTCCGTGGGGAGAGCCTCTGCAGTGGTCTTGGCCCCTTATTTGTGGGGCACCTACCCAAGGGTCTGGGTTTCCTAACGGCTCAAGCAGTAAAGGATCTGCCTGCGATGCAGGAAACATGGGTTTGGTCCCTGGGTCAGGAAGATCCCCTGAAAGGGGCAATGGCTACCCATTCCAGTATTCTTGCCTGGAAATCCCATGCACATAGCAGCCTGGGGTGCTATAGACCATGAAATCGGTTCAGAGACACAGCTGAGTAACCCTCTTATCTCATCTGTGGGCCACCTATCCAGAGGCCTGGGCCATGGGTGTACCGCAGCTCCAGCCCGGTTGCTCACCTCCTCCTGGCTTCTTCTTTACAATTTCGGCTATAGAAGATCTCTTCTGCTGGTCTTTATGTCGCTCTTGTTAGTAACTGCTCTGTAAATAGCTGTAATTTTGTGTGTCCATGGGAGGAGGCGAGCTCGGGGGTCTTCCTGCTCCGCCGTCTTGGCCTCTTTCGCTCTCCTTGATCTATTTTAACCCCTAGCATAACCTTAGTGTCAAAAAGAACAGGCACTCGATACATGAAAATGAGTAAAAAAAAGTCAAGGTAATTCCAGAATGGGAAGGATAGAATGATAACTCCTGTGTTATCCAGCATAACCTTCCAAAATCACTTACTTTTCAATGGGAAGAGGCAATGGCCATTTGCTTGATAATTTAAGAAACTAGATGGACGAACTTCTTGAGGATGGCAGAATAACTCAGAAGTTACTGGGGCCTCTCAAGCCTTTGGTTTTAACTCCTGTTCTATCATTTGTTCATTCCGTGGATTTGGTCCAGGCACTGACTGAGCATCCAGAGGCCCCTCTTCCTCTCAGTACTAGTCTTGCTCGCTCAGTTGTGTCCAGCTCTTTGATACGTCACGGACTGTAGCCCACCAGGCTCCTCTATCCACGGGGTTTTTCCCAGCAAGAATACTGGAGTGGGTCGCCACTTCCTTCTCCAGGACATCTTCCTGACCCAGAGAAGGAAATCACACCTCCTGCAGTGGCAGGGGGCTCCTTACCACTGCTCCTTCCAGGAGGCCGATCGTCCTGCCCCTCAGAGGAAGGCCCCTCGGGGACAGACAGCACGGCGTGTTTGTTACATCACTGCAGACACTTAGGAGAAGCAGTTTCAAATATTACCCAGAAAGTGGAAAATAGATTTGGGCCTACTGTTTCTTTTTCCCCCTGAAATCAGTGCTCATTAATTCTAATAATGTCACAGAAAATGTTACAGAATAGAGGTGTATGCTTATATTTGTTTGTTGCCAAGGTAAATACACAAAATATCATTGTATGTAGTTCAGTGTTTAAATTTAGGAGGGTATGTCTGAACCAGAGAATATTTATAGGTGTACAAGATGTCTCCTGGGCCGAAAACTACCCCTAGTTCAAACGCATATTAAGCTCCTGGTGCTGAGTTCAGCATCCAGCAGACTTCCAAAGCTCTGTGCTTCCTGTTACTAATTTTAATGAACACTAAGTGCTTGTGTGCATTCAGTGTTTAAATGCCACACTGTTTTGTTGGGGGCGGGGGGAGTCAGAAAAGTCTGACTTCTCAAGATACTGGTGCCAAAGAATGCTCCCATAACCTCCACATTTTAGCAGAAGTATTTGCTTGGTGTCACGCCTTTGTTTTCACACACATAAAATCAGAAGGGCTACACCGTTTCATTCTCACATGTAAAACTAAACCCAGAGAACCACGGAGCCAAAGGCAGAAGAAAGGTCAAGAGCCAGGAATAGTCCTACCCTCAATATTTCAGAAATGGGTATTCCACAAGTACAGAGTAGGTTATTTGCTTTTTAGTAAAGAAAACATTCTTTTAAAAACTCAGCTGTTCTTGGCATTCTGGGCAAATGACTAGATTTTAAAATATATTTTGTACCAGGAAACAGGAATAATCGTTTGGAAAGTGACATTAAAATTTTTTACAAATCAAAGTTCAAAGCCTTTAGGGATTCAGAAGTTCCAGATTCTATCTTGGTGGCCTCTGAGTTTTCTCTCTCTCTCTCACACACATGTGCAATGTGCACACACACACACACACACATGGAGAGAGTTTAAAGTGTCTAAACATAGAGCTCTAGTTACAATCTTGACCTTTTTTTTAAAGATAAACAAGGCTCTGTACCTTCAGAGCCTCAGTTTTCCCATCTGAAACATAATTACTATTCTTTTTACTTCACAAAAACTGGTGAAATTTAAAGAACAGGAATCTGAGGCATTTTGCAAATGGTCAAGGGCGATATGAATATATAAATGATTACCAATCTCCTGTACCCTAAGAGCGTCTTTATCAAGAGAAAGAACACACTGGAGTTGAACTAGGACTTATTTCATAGACAAGGATCATGGAATCTCAGTTCTACAAGGTAACCCAAACATGATGCTATTTAATCTTCAGCACCTTTAAGGAATTGTCCTCTGAAGCATCTCTGACAAGGTGGCATTTAACTTCTGCTTCAATAATTCCAGCAGTTTGGTGTTTGTAGGCAGCTTATTCAGCTAATGGAAATAGAAATTTTTTCCTTATGTTTGACTGAAATCTTAATTTCTAATATGAAAAATGAAAGTGCTAGTCACTCAGTAATGTTCAACTCTTTGCAACTCTATGGACTTACCAAGCCAGGCTTCCACAGTCTGTGAACAGTGAATTTCCAGATGTTCAAGCTGGATTTAGAAAAGGCAGAGGAACTAGAGTTCAAATTGCCAACATCCGTTGGATCATCAAAAAAGCAAGGGCGTTCCAGAAAAAGTCTCCTGCTTTATTGACTATGCCAAAGGTTTTGACTGTGTGGATCACAATAAACTGTGAAAAATTATTCAAGAGATAGGAATACTAGACCACCTTACCTGCCTCCTGCAAAACCTGTATGCTGGTCAAAAAGCAACAGTTAGAACTGGACATGGAACAACAGACCGATTCTAGATTGGGAAAGGAGTATGTCAAGGCTGTATGTTGTCACCCTGCTTATTTAACTTATATGCAGAGTACATCATGAGAAACACTGGGCTGGATGAAGCACAAGGTGGAATCAAGATTGCTGGGAGAAATATCAATAACCTCAGATATGCAGATGATACCACCCTTATGGCAGAAAGTGAAGAGGAACTAACGAGCCTCTTGATGAAGGTAAATTGAAAGTTACTATTTTTACTTGATGAAATAGTTCAGTTCAGTCTCTCAGTCGTGTCCAACTCTTTGTGACCCATGGACTGCAGCACGTCAGGCTGTCCACTATTTTTACTCTTCCACTCTTGATGAAAGTGGAAGAGGAGAGTGAAAAAGTTGGCTTAAAACTCAACATTCAGAAAACTAAGATCACGGCATCTGGTCCCATCACTTCATGGCAAATAGATGGGGAAACAGCGGAAACAGTGTCAGACTTTATTTTGGGGAGGGGGGCTCCAAAATCACTGCAGATGGTTAAAAGATGCTTACTCCCTGGAAGGAAAGTTATGACCAACTATGACCAACCTAGATAGCATATTCAAAAGCAGAGACATTACTTTGCCAAAAAAGCTCTGTCTAGTCAAGGCTATGGTTTTCCCAGTAGTCATGTATGGATATGAGAGTTGGACTATAAAGAAAGCTGAGCACTGAAGAATTGAGGCTTTTGAACTGTGGTGCTGGAGAAGACTCTTGAGATTCCCTAGGACTGCAAGGAGATCTAACCAGTCCATCCTAAAGGAAATCAGTCTTGAATATTCATTGGAAGGATTGATGCTGAAGCTGAAACTCCAATACTTTGGCCACCTGATACGAAAAACTGACTCATTGGAAAAGACCCTGATGCTGGGAAAGACTGAAGGCAGGAGGAGAATGGGACGACAGAGGATGAGATGGTTCAATGGCATCACTGACTCAATGGACATGAGTCTGAGTAAACGTCGGGAGTTGGTGATGGACAGGGAAGCCTGGCGTGCTATGATTCATGGGGTCGCAAAGAGTCGGACATGACTGAGCAACTGTACTGAACTGAACTGAAGGGCTGCCATCTATGGGGTC
>SJYB01003788.1:0-30637 GCA_006408585.1 Antidorcas marsupialis | reverse complement strand
AAGCAACAGTTAGAACTGGACATGGAACAACAGACTGATTCTAGATTGGGAAAGGAGTATGTCAAGGCTGTATGTTGTCACCCTGCTTATTTAACTTATATGCAGAGTACATCATGAGAAACACTGGGCTGGATGAAGCACAAGGTGGAATCAAGATTGCTGGGAGAAATATCAATAACCTCAGATATGCAGATGATACCACCCTTATGGCAGAAAGTGAAGAGGAACTAACGAGCCTCTTGATGAAGGTAAATTGAAAGTTACTATTTTTACTTGATGAAATAGTTCAGTTCAGTCTCTCAGTCGTGTCCAACTCTTTGTGACCCATGGACTGCAGCACGTCAGGCTGTCCACTATTTTTACTCTTCCACTCTTGATGAAAGTGGAAGAGGAGAGTGAAAAAGTTGGCTTAAAACTCAACATTCAGAAAACTAAGATCACGGCATCTGGTCCCATCACTTCATGGCAAATAGATGGGGAAACAGCGGAAACAGTGTCAGACTTTATTTTGGGGAGGGGGGCTCCAAAATCACTGCAGATGGTTAAAAGATGCTTACTCCCTGGAAGGAAAGTTATGACCAACTATGACCAACCTAGATAGCATATTCAAAAGCAGAGACATTACTTTGCCAAAAAAGCTCTGTCTAGTCAAGGCTATGGTTTTCCCAGTAGTCATGTATGGATATGAGAGTTGGACTATAAAGAAAGCTGAGCACTGAAGAATTGAGGCTTTTGAACTGTGGTGCTGGAGAAGACTCTTGAGATTCCCTAGGACTGCAAGGAGATCTAACCAGTCCATCCTAAAGGAAATCAGTCTTGAATATTCATTGGAAGGATTGATGCTGAAGCTGAAACTCCAATACTTTGGCCACCTGATACGAAAAACTGACTCATTGGAAAAGACCCTGATGCTGGGAAAGACTGAAGGCAGGAGGAGAATGGGACGACAGAGGATGAGATGGTTCAATGGCATCACTGACTCAATGGACATGAGTCTGAGTAAACGTCGGGAGTTGGTGATGGACAGGGAAGCCTGGCGTGCTATGATTCATGGGGTCGCAAAGAGTCGGACATGACTGAGCAACTGTACTGAACTGAACTGAAGGGCTGCCATCTATGGGGTCACACAGAGTCAGATACAACTGAAGCGACTTAGCAACAGCAGCAGCAGCAGGGGCAGTAATGCTTGCTGCAGATACTAATAACTGGTGACTCAGCATCCTAACCCTTTTAGCCTTTCAACTTACTCAGGGCAGGAGAGGGGTGGTAAGGGAGTGCATAGATATGAGACTGTAGGTGATAAATATTCCCCAACATTCTTCAACCTTGGGTTCCTTTCAGTGCAGCATGTATTTAGCATTTGGGAACATAAGGTTTCAATATCTCATCATCCTTCCTCCAGAGTGTAACAGTCTAGAAAGAGGTCAGCAAACTACAGCCTGTGAGCCAAATGTGGCCCATTACCTCCTTCAAGCTTTACTGGAATGTAGCCATGCTCTTTCATTAAATACTACCTGAGCAGTTTTCACATCACTGCCGCAGAACCGGGTGGTTGCGACAGACACCGTATTGCTGGCTGGTAAGACCAGAATATTGACTAGCTCTTTACAGAAACATTTCAGTGCCCCTGGCCAAGGCCGTCTCTAGTCTTGACTCCCTGTATCTGAGCTTGTCTGTTGTCTTCTTGCTTACTCACATTCTCCAGTTTTTCTTTGGCAAAATGTGCTGATTAGCTAGTCATGAAGCTTCTGACACATGTCAGGGTGTCACCAACCATAAACAGTGGTGAACAACAGAGATGTGGATCTCATGCAGCTTAGAGNGACTCCCTGTATCTGAGCTTGTCTGTTGTCTTCTTGCTTACTCACATTCTCCAGTTTTTCTTTGGCAAAATGTGCTGATTAGCTAGTCATGAAGCTTCTGACACATGTCAGGGTGTCACCAACCATAAACAGTGGTGAACAACAGAGATGTGGATCTCATGCAGCTTAGAGTCTACGTCATGCTTTATTTCACATAAGAAAACAAATATAATTTGAAAACATACACGCCCCATGCTCACTGCAGCACTATTTACAACAGCCAGGACATGGAGGCAACCTAAATGTCCCTTGATGAGTAATGGATGAAGAAGATGTGGTACATATACACAGTGGAATACTACTCAGCGGTAAAAAGGAACGGAATAATGCCATTGGCAGCAACATGGATGGACCCACAGATTGTCATACTGAAGGAAGTAAGCTGGACAGAGCAAGACAGATATCACAGGATATCACTCACATGTGGAATCTAAAAAGGGTGCAAATAAACTTACAAAACAGAAATAGAGCCACAGATGTAGAAAACAAACTGAGTGTTTCTGGGGGAAAGCTGGCGGAGGGGTGCGGATAAATTGAGATTCACACATACACACTGCTATATGTACAACAGGCAGCTAATAAGAAACCGCCGTACAGCACAGGGAACTCTTCTCAATGCCCTGTAACGACCTGTGTGAGAAAGAATCCAAACAAGAGTGGATATGTGTATATGCACAGCTGATTCACTTCCCGGTACATCTGAACCTAACACAGCATAGTAAATCAGCTACAATAAATACTTAANGTAGAAAACAAACTGAGTGTTTCTGGGGGAAAGCTGGCGGTGGGGTGCGGATAAACCAGGATTGACGCATACACACTGCTACATGTACAACAGGCAGCTAATAAGAAACCGCTGTACAGCACAGGGAACTCTTCTCAGCGCCCTGTAATGACCTGTGTGAGAAAGAATCCAAACAAGAGTGGATATGTGTATATGCACAGCTGATTCACTTCCCGGTACATCTGAACCTAACACAGCATAGTAAATCAGCTACAATAAATACTTAATAAACAATAAGTTCAAAATACAATATACATATATACTTATATATATGTATATTGTATTTGTATATACAATGTACATATATATACTTATACACACGCACCGATGTGATCTAAAGGGAACCAGCAGCACAGCCTGGCCTACTGCCTGGAAGACGAACTCCTGTCATATCAAGGGGTGCGCAGACCCTGCCAGCCTGATTCACGAGCACAGAAGCACCCACAAGCCCAGGCGCCAGAGTGCTGGCTCCCTATTTACAGGGAGGGACCCCTGTCACCCAGACCAGACGCGGGGGCTGGCCCTCTGTGCAGCAGCGTGCTCCAGCAGTCAAGCTGCTCGGAGAGCCAGAACCTCATCAGGAAACGGTGCACTGACTTCTCAGGAAAAATTACTGTGAAGTGGGATGAAAGTACCTTCACAATTAATGCTTTTTCCTCGTGTGGGGATGAGAACAGGGTGTTGAGTACGCAAACAGAATAAAGCCAAGTACAAAGAATTGGGTATTTAACAGCGTCATACCCCTGGAAGAATCTGGACACACTCCCTATGCCAAAATCACTGATTCTGTCGTGGGGGCACAAACAGTGGGAGCCCGGTGCTGCCAGCTTTCTATCGTCTCTCCCTTGATGAGAGGCTGGGCCGCCAGGACCAGAAAATGCAAGACTCCCTCATTTCTACGGGATCTCTTTTCCTATGCCTCTACAAACGACCAGGGTTTCTTCAGATTGAAATTTTATCTAAGTGTATTAATTACGAGGCCCATATAGCCCCTTACCTGTTTCAGATGGCCACTTGATGTGAAGAGCTGACCCGTTTGGAAAGACCCTGATGCTGGGAAAGACTGAGGGCAGGAGGAGAAGGGGATGACAGGATGAGATGGCTGGATGGCATCACCAACTCAATGGACACGAGTCTGAGTAAACTCCAGGAGTTGGTGATGGACAGGGAGGCCTGGAGTGCTGGGGTCCATGGGGTCGCAGAGAGTCGGACACGCCTGAGCGCCTGAACTGAACTGCCCATCTCAGTTCTAGTGTACCATGTTTATCTTGCATATATATACTCAGAGAGCGTCCATTCCATGACTGATTATTGGTGATATGTAAGTTTGCTACAGGAACTGAATGCAGTAATTTTTGTGACCTACCCCTGACTATGTCAGGCATATAGTAGGTGCTCTCTCATGAAACGCAGGACTGTAACATACTGGAAGTGGTGTAATTATCTCCACCACAATGTGAGGTACGTTACGTTACACAAGTGCCAGAGGCGAAGTGCTGTGGGGACACAGAGACCAGATACTCCCGGGACCTTGAACTAGATGACAGACACAGCTGTAAGTCCTTTCTCACTGCGTCACCTTTCTTTGGCTCCGTTGCGGAGCTTAAATGCCAGACTCCACGTGGGGCTGGCAATTTAACACTGCACCTTGGAATGTGGGCCGGCTCAGGCTGCGTACAGGGCGAGCATCACGAGTCTATTAACTCAGACTAACCCAAGCCTCAGCGATGCCCACATACGCTTGTGGGTCACCCAGCTCCTCTTGGTTTGTATATGAATTATTTTCACACCAAGTCTCTTCAATCCTGGACTTGTAGGACTGATTAAAAAAAACAACAACAACAACAGACAAAACCAAATCTAAACAGTACTTTCCACTGAACTTATTTTTTTCCCCTGAACCATGGGTACTCTGCTTTCCTTCTCATGCCCCAGTGTCACCATCCACCCCTGAAGCTGGCAAATTCAGGGTCATGGCCGTATCTGCAGCAATCAACAAACACTGTCAGGCCTCCTGGAACTGCCCCTTATCTGACTTGTTTAATAGCTACTGCCTTATGTGTTTAGTTCCATTCACTTTTTGTTCAGCAAATGCATAACTCTGAGTGTCAGCCACTGCTCACCACTATAGTGACACTATAAAGACACTAACTTTATCCCAACAACCTCATGAGGAGCAACCCTCAAGGCACAGAGAGGCTCATGAGACTCCCGATGTCACAGTCTGGTGTATGGATATAAACCAGGCAGTCTGCCCCTGAGGACATCCTAACCCTCAGGCCCATGGCCTCTTAGTTCAGTTTCTGCTGATCCTCACCCTCAGCTAATGGGTAGCCTGGGTGTGAGCCTCTCTGCCTCCGGGCTGGTCTCTTCCCATCTGACCTCGTCATCCACACCATCGGCTTAGCTACAGCTCTGGGTTACAGAAACATTGACATGATTCTTGGGCTTAAACCCTTCAGATGTCTTCTTAGGGACACAGAGTCTTTATTCTAAGGCACAGTCTGTAATCACTGGCCAGACTTCCGTGTCCCCCTGCCCCGCCTCCACCCGCCTCCTGTCCACCCTCACCCGCCGTGTTCCCCGCAGCCCCTCCAGGGACGCCGCCCTGCAGCCACGCTGGGCCCTGCGCACCGCCCCGCCTGTGCTCAGCCATGTCCTGCTCCTCGGGCCCCAGCTGCTCCCTGCGTGTCTGCTCCATGCCTCTGCCTCTGCATCACTCACTCCCGCTGGAATGTCTTCATCCCTCTTCTGAGCAACTGCTCACCACACAGGTAGGCACAGACACACACACACACACAGTGCAACACTCACACCCAAACTCGTGGAGTCCTAACGTGATATCAAGTCTAGTCAAATATCCTTGAGATAGACAAAGACAAACATTGCCGTATACTTGGTCGTACCCGTGTCTATCTCCCAAAGTGAAGTGAAGGAAAGTCGCTCAGTCACGTCCAACTCTTTGCAACCCCATGGATCGTACAGTCCATGGAGCTCTCCAGGCCAGAACACTGGGGTGGGTAGCTTTTCCCTTCTCCAGGGGATCTTCCCAACCCAGGGATCAAACCCAGGTCTCCCACATTGCAGCAGATTCTTTACCAGCTGAGCCACAAGGGAAGCCCAAGAATACTGGAGTGGGTGGCCTGCCTCTCCTCCAGTGGACCTTCCCGACCCAGGAATCAAACTGGGCTCTCCTGCATTGTAGGTGGGATCTTTACCAGCTGAGCGACCAGGGAAGCCTGCATTAGATAAACCTACAAATATTAAATAAATTAAGAANCAACCCAGGGATCAAACCCAGGTCTCCCACATTGCAGGCAGATTCTTTACCAGCTGAGCCACAAGGGAAGCCCAAGAATACTGGAGTGGGTAGCCTGTCTCTCCTCCAGTGGACCTTCCCGACCCAGGAATCAAACTGGGCTCTCCTGCAGTAGGTGGGATCTTTAACAGCTGAGCGACCAGGGAAGCCTGCATTAGATAAGCCTACAAATATTAAATAAATTAAGAAGCTGAATGCTGAAGAATTCATGCTTTTGAACTGTGGTGTTGGAGAAGACTCTTGAGAGTCCCTTGGACTGAAAGGAGATCCAACCAGTCAAACTCATAGGAAATGAGTCCTGAATATTCATTGGAAGAACTGATGCTGAATCTGAAGCTCCAAAACTTTGGCCACTTGATACGAAGAGCTGACTCATTAGAAAAGACCCTGATGCTGGGAAAGACTGAAGGCAGGAGGAGAAGGGGACGGCAGAGGATGAGATGGTTGGATGGCATCACCAACATGATGAACAAGAGTTGGAGCAAGCTTTGGGAGTTGGTGATGGACAGGGGAGCCTGGTGTGCTGCAGTCTATGAGGTCACAAAGAGTTGGACACGACTGAGTGGCTGAACTGAACTACAACATTAAGAATGATTTATTAGCAAGATGAGATTATGGATTATACAAGGTTTACTCTAATTTTTCTGTATTCTGTAAACTTTCTGTCAATACTCTTAATCCAAAAAAGTGTCTTCACATAGAAGATTTTATTTTTGGTGATATTGGCAGTATTTGAAGTTCACTCTGATCTCTTAAAATCTTTATACTGTTCGTGAAACTTTTGCTTCCAGCTAGAGTATAGAATGTGAAATACCTATAACTCCATGGTAATCACAAGAAACACAGATTTCTGGAGAAACGCAGAGACAATACTTTGCTGTGAGTACAGTAAAGAAGGGGATGAGCAGAATCCTAGCTAGACTGAACTACAGGCAGAAACGAGCCCTTCACAGTGAGGAGAGGGCCTCAGCTCCTGCTAAGGCTGAGAGTTCTCAAGTCTGGGAACACGTGAATGGTGGTGGGCTGAATCTACATAAACAAAGAGACTTTGTGGGAATGAAGGCCGGTGGGGTTTGGAGGGATCTGAAAGAGTGGCAAGTGTGCAGACAAATTGTGTGGCCCAACTCGTCCCTTGTCCTAAGCAAGCCCTGAATTTGCCGGGAAAGGCGCAGTGGATGGCGGGCTTGGAAGTGGAGGGAAGGGGCAGTAGTCCCTGATCTGCACGGTTCTTAGACTGTGGGGAGCTGAACCCAGAGACGAGCGAAGGAAAATAAACTCTGACGCCCAGTTGCCTCTCCGCTCTGACTCGTAGAAATAGTGGAGACAGTGCCGTACGGGTTCGGCACAGCCAGTCACTGTGCTCGGCCCAAGCAGAGCTCAGACTCAGCCCCCGGGGCGCTTGCTCTCCTAGACCCTTACCCAGCCCTAGACTGAGGGGAAAACTGGCATCCTTTTAGGAGACAAGTAGAACAAAACTGTACGGGAATATCCACTAGCTGTCACACAATATGATTCAAAAACTGAGACACACAAAGAGCAGGAAAGCGTGAGCCATCCCCAAGACGAAACACAGATGCTAGAAGAAAACCCACTGAACAACAGAAAGGTTCACGCTCAAGCAGAGAAAAAGACAAGCCTGAAGACAACGAAACGAGGTTCAGAGACAGGTGAGCTGATGTCGCGCCGCCTGGCACAGGAACTGCAGTCCCAGAAGCAGAGGAGGGGCCGAACAAGGGCAGGAGGGAGGACCTGAGGTGCCAGCCAAGAGTGCCCCCAACTTAAAATATCAGCGCAGAGGCTCAAGGAACGGAGTAGCCGTAATGTTGGCTAATGCAAAGGCACGTCATGACCAAGTTTCTGAAAATAAGATATAAAGAGCAAATCTTAGAAGAAATCAGAGGAGGAGAAAAAAAAGCTGCACCTCTAGGTGAACAATGACAAAAATGACAGCTAACTTCTCACCAGAAAAATGAAAGCCAGAAGCCAAGGAAACGTCTTTTTTAAGTGTCAAAGAAGGAAAGTATATCCACCTAGAATTCTATATCTAGCAAATATATCCTTTGAAAATAGACATTTTAAAATTGATGAAACCTTAAAGAATTCATTAGCCACCAAAAGAAAATGCACATTACAAATATCTAATAAAGAACTTATATCTAAAATAAATAACTCATAAGAAAATAAAGCAATTAAATAGACACATACAAAAAAGACATAAAATGGCAACTAAGTACTCAGTACAGTATACTATAATGTTAGTTATCAGATAAATACAATTTAAAACTAAAATGAGATACCTCATGCTCACAAGAATGGCTAAATTAAAAGAACTGACCACATGAAATGTTGGTGAGAGTATGAAGCGATTGGAGTTTTCAAATATTGGTAGTGGGAATATAAACACTTTGGGAAACTGTTGGGTAGATTCTTATAAAGTAAACATGCCCTAGCAATATTACTCCTGGAAAAGTGAAAACATATTTCCACAAAAGACGTGTCCAGGAAATATTATTAAAAGCTCCCTCTCCCAAAATGGAAACAGCTTCTGCATCCAATAATTAGAAAATAGAGAAACAAAATTTATAATATGCATGTATGCTCAGTAGCTTCAGTCGTGTCCGACTCTTTGCGACCCCATGGGCCGCAGCCTGCCAGGCTCCTCTGTCCTTGGGGATTCTCCAGGCAAGAATACTGGAGTGGGTTGCCTTGCCCTCCTCCAGGGGATCTTCCTGACCCAGGGATCAAACCCATGTCTCCTGTGTCTCCTGCACTGCAGGCAGACTCTTCACCACTGAGCCACTGGGGAATAAAAATGAGTCAATACCTGACCCAGAATAATATGCATATATCTCAAAAGAATTATGCCGAGAGAAAGAATCCCACAGAGAATAGTGCTTACATATAACTGCACTGGTACAGAGGTTCAGAAACAGGCCAGATGAGTTGATGGTGATGGAAACTGCAGGCGTCGTTGCTCTCACCACTGGAACTGAAAGGACTGACCTGGGAGGGACTCCATCTGGGTCATGGAAACCTTGTGTGTTTTGACTGAAATCTGAGTTATGTTTGTCAAGACTTATTAACCCGTATATTTAAGATGTGCCCATGATTGCTGTAATTATACTTCAGTGAATAAATATCAATCTCTGCTGATGAATGTTAAAATAAACACCGTACCCACAAGCACACTAGCTTTGCCCCCTCGAGGTTTCTGGCTTCTGCAATGTGTCCAAATAGCATGATTAATTCCATTGTAGTTAGGAAAGTTCTGGAATCAGATTTGGTGAGCACTGTATCGCTTTGGTCACCACTGGAATTCAACCGCCAGCAGGTCCTGAATCCTAACAGACTCTTTCCATGTACAATTAGTATGCTAATCTCAAGTTCATCATGCTTAGTTGCTGGCTGAAAACTCAGTCATGCCTAGTTCTATTAGGAAACTGTCTCTGTACAAAACTGATCCCTCTCTGTCTATAGTTGTGATGCTAAATCAATCTGCAATACCTTTCCTCCATAGACAGATTTGGACCACTGATCCAAGTCTAGCCAAAGCATTTGCTTTCTTTGTTCAGTGATTGTTCAGCATGGGCAGGTGACTCAGTCCAGGCCAAGAGAGCGTTTCTCCAGCATTGTTTTATTTAGAGTTGGAGAAAAAGGAACTTCCTCTGAGTATTTTCTCAGAAAGATGTAAATTGGGAACTGCTAGCAGTCTTTTATTATATCAAGAAAATTTATTCTGAGCACAGAAAGTCAAGGAAAGGCAAATGTATAAAAGAGGGAGAGTCCTCTTTGCATTTTGTCTCTGGTTTCCTTCTCTACGATCCCTACAGGGACTTAGTTCACGATAAGGAAAATCAATGTGATTTCCTGAGCCCAGAAATCTTTCTATTATGCCAGCTTGAGTTAAATTTCTGTCCCTTGAAATTTAAATAGTCTGGACTGCTACATCATGCCATCGTTGAGATAACGAAATATTTTCTTTTCATATAGTACTGAAAATATCAAGAACACTTTGATGAAAGTATTTTAATAGTTTTGATAACCATCTTAAAATAAGTTTAGTATAAAAACTCCTAGAACCTATTAATCTCTACTTCTGTTGATCTGTACTAGAAATGATACTTAATATTCAATGGTAGAGTATCAACAGATATAAACATCAAGTCTAGTAAAAATGAATTTCCAGTGATGCTTTTAAAAAAAAAAAAGAATTCTGGGAAAACAGGAGTGGTGGTATCATTTTTTTTTTCCAAGTTAACTGTCAAAACAAACATATTAACTAGACTGGGGATAGGGGGTAGGGCGGAACCCATGTAATATGCATAAAAAAGAAGAGGGAAGCATCTGAGTATCAGAAAAATGTGAAAATTGGAGAGCCCCGGATGGCCGAGCTTCCCACTGGGAAGTGTGATGGGCCCATTTTAGCAGCGACAAGAAACGTGCGGGGCTTTGTGAATAAGATGTGCAGAACGCAGCACAGGCCTCACGATGCCCTGAGCTAACTCTCCAGCTCTCTCCTCCACAACAAAATCGAACACCAGGGAGAGAGTCGCAGGGACAGAACATGCACTGAATATGGCGTGGACAAGGGGGCGCATGAGTCGGCTGGGGCTGCCGTAACGAAAGGCCAGTGATGGACTGGCTGAACAATGGGGTTGTTTTCTAGAGGCTAGAAATCCAAGATGAAGATGCTGGGACATTTCGATTCTGATGCGAGGCCTCTCCCTGGCTTGCTGGGTCCTACAGGCCCTTTCCTCTAGGAGCACAGAGAGGGGGACGGAGGCTTGGCGTCTCTGCCCCCTGGTGTGAGTGCAGCAGGGCTGCGGGCGCGAGGACTGGCACGCACCGGCCCCACTACCTTCATCAGGCCTGCATGTAAGTGCGGTCATTTTGAGTGTTAGGGCTTCAAGAGGAGAATTCGGATGGGCCACACGATCCAGTTCACAGGTCAAAGGAAAGAGAAGTCCTAGAAAACACTTGCAAAGAACAAAGACCAAAAAATCCCAAGAAATCCAGGACCATACATTTATATACTATATAAAGTTTAATACTTCATAAAAAAATAGAACACAATTTCAGGGTCATAAAGTTAAAAGGGATATCCCAACACATTCTCTCCCTTTTAAACATTTAAAAAGCAGAAGTGAACAATCAAAAATAATTATGCTTGAATCCTAAATAATTTCACTATAGGTAAAAGAATAAGAAACAAGATAATACCCTTAATAAGAAGAGAAAAATGACAGAAAGACATGCTCACAAAACAGGTGAAAAAATATTACCTATTTTAATAGGTTAAAAACTAACCTCATATTTCAAAATTAAAGGAAAATTAAGAAAATTATACAAGATATGAAAATAAAAACATGAGTCAGAATTAAAAATAAAGGAGAAACTTCTAGTTTTAGCTCGGTACACAAAGATCTTATCCCTCACAAAAACAAAAGTGCTGAACAGAAAAGTCAGCGATTCCTGTTTAGACTCATCAGAGAGCTGAGATCACAGGGCCACCTATGCAAAATGTGAAGGCCTGTGTGCAGAGAAAAGCAAGTGGAGCTCAGCATACCTGATGCAGAAGGCTTTGGAGTCAGCAGCTGGGAGAAACCATTACATGGTCATTTTGAAGCATTTCTGGAGGGTGAGAGTAGGCCAGCATGGAACATAAGCAATCCCATGGGCCGGGGTGAGGCTCTCCCACACTCACGTGAGTCTAAGGTCCAAAAACTCAGTGAGGGTCTCATGGTTACAGTTAGAGAAAAATCCTCTCCTGCTTCTGGCAGAGAATGGGAAAATAACCGTTTTAAAACATACCCAGATCTTTCTCCAGTACGAAGTCCTGCCCCCCAAGGAAAACTGCTCCGGCCAGAGCCTTTCCCGCACGCAGGTGGGGCAACTGCCCAGCTCTGTCTCCTCCATTCTTCCCGTTTCAGATATGGGGAGACATGCGTGAAAGGCTAAGAAGCCCTTCTGAAGACCAGGCTCACTAAATAACAGCTTTAATCTGAAGATCAAATCATAGGATTAACTGTCACGACTTCTCCTTCCCAGTTCCTTCCCAACATTTTGAATAGTGTCAGTGAGTTACAATGGAAAGAGCTTCAGGACACAGACTCTTCAAGAAGACGTTCTCAGGCAAATCCAAACACCAGTGGAAAAAACAAAATGAAGAAACTAGAGAATACTGATTCCTCTGGCATCTACAGTCACAGCAAACAGTAAACACAGCTCAGTTCCTAGCCAGAATAATATAAATCCTCACACTGAAAGCCTAATTGCCTCGGTTTCTATTACACAATATACTGTTTCCAACTTTCAACAAACAAATACAAGGCATGCTAAAAGGCAGAAAACACAGTCTCAACAAAGCAAGCATCAGAAGCAGACTTAGATTAGACACAGATTTCAGAATTATCAGACAGGGAACTTAAAATAATAATGATTAATACAATAAAGCTCTGACAGAAAAAAACAGACAATACGCAAGAACAGATAATATGAACAGAAAGGTGAAAACTTAAAAAAAAAAGGAGAAGGAAATGCTACAAAAACTAACAAGTGAAGAACGCCTTTTCTGGGCTCACCAGAGACTGAACACAGCTGTGGTCAGAAGCACTGAACTTGAAGATATGTCTGTAGAATCTGTCTAACATAAAATGCAAAGGGGAAAGAGAACTTCAAAACATAGAGTATAATAAAAAAAATGGATAACACAACCAAGAATTCTTGACAATTATAAAAGATTTCCACGCAATTGTAATCCCACAAGGAGGAGAGAAAGGGAGAATAAAAAGAGAAGGAAAGGAAGAGGTGAGGAGGTGAAGAAGAAGGAAGTAAAGAAAAAAAAAAGAAATATTTACGGTAAGAATGGGCAAGATTCCAAAATTAGTGACAGATTAAAAAATCACACATTTGTGAAACTCTGACAACACTAAAGAGAATAAATACCAAACTACCTAAATCTAGGCTTATGATATTCAAACAGCAGAAAATACAAAGAGAAAAAATCCTGAAAGAANGATATGTCTGTAGAATCTGTCTAACATAAAATGCAAAGGGGAAAGAGAATTTCAAAACATAGAGTTTAATAAAAAAAATGGATAATACAATCAAGAATTCTTGACAATTATAAAAGATTTACATGCAATTGTAATCCCACAAGGAGGAGAGAAAGGGAGAATAAAAAGAGAAGGAAAGGAAGAGGTGAGGAGGTGAAGAAGGAGGAAGTAAAGAAAAAAAAAAGAAATATTTACGGTAAGAATGGGCTAGATCCCAAAATTAGTGACAGATTAAAAAACCACACATTTGTGAAACTCTGACAACACTAAAGAGAATAAATACCAAGCTACCTAAATCTAGGCTTATGATATTCAAACAGCAGAAACTACAAAGAGAAAAAATCCTGAAAGAAACCAGGATTACTTGTGTTTACCGACTGAATTGTGGCCCCTCCAAAATTCATGTGCTGAAGTCCTAACACTCAGTGTGACTGCCTTTAGTAGATAATTAAAGTTAAATGAGGTTTTAAGTGAAGAAAGATCTGGAGAAGGAAATGGCAACCCACTCCACTATTCTTGCCTAGAGAATTCCATGGACAGAGGAACCTGCTGGGCAACAGTCCATGGGGTTGCAGAGTCAGACACGACAGAGCAACTCACGCTTTCACTTGATTTAGAATGACTGGTGCTCTTCTAAGAAGAGACAGAGGCACCAAGGACGCACATGCAGAAAGAAAAGGCCGTGTGAGGACACAGCAAGAAGATGACCCTCTGCAAGCCAAAGAGAGAGGCTGCAGGAGACATCCGGCCTGCTAGCACCTTGATCTTGGACTTGGGGTTTCCAGAACTGTGAGCAGGTCATTTTCTGTTGTGAAAGCAGCTGACCTGTGAGACTTTGTTACGGAAGCTTCAGTAGACGAATACACGTACAGAGGGAAAAGGATAATAACCGCATCAGGCTTCTCATCAGAAACCAGGCAAGCAACAAGAGAGTAGAATGAAGCAATTAAATCACTGAGTGATGAAAGCAACTAACCTGGAATCTGAATCCAGCAAAAATAAATCCTTAAAAAGTGAAGTAGAAATACAGACTTCCTATAGAAGTCTATTGGGAAAATAGAGCAAGAAAAGCTCTGTAGATGTAAGAAAGGAGAATAAAAGAAGCAATGTTTAGAGCAAAAATCAATAAAATTGAAAACAAAGACTCAGTAGACAAAATCTGCTAAACAAAATGCTGATACTCTGAAAAGATCAACTTATAAACTAAAGAAAAAGAGGGAAGACATAAATTAGTAAAATCAGAAATGAAAGAGGAGATCACTGTTGGTCCCATGACATGAAGGAATATTATGAACAACTCTTCGATCACACATCTGGTAAAAGACTCTGATGCTGGGAGGGATTGGAGGCAGGAGGAGAAGGGGACAACAGAGGATGAGATGGTTGGATGGCATCACCGACTTGATGGACATGAGTTTGAGTGAACTCTAGGAGTTGGTGATAGACAGGGAGGCCTGGTGTGCTACAATTCATGAGGTTGCAAAGAGTCAGACATGACATGACTGAGCGACTGAACTGAACTGAAATGAAATGAATCTATCTTTTGGAGACACAAATGACTCAAATTCACACAGAGGAAATACTCTGAGTATGTTTATATTTATCAAAGAAAGTAAATCAATAATTAACAACCTTCCACAAAGAAAGCATCAGGCCCATATGGTTTCACTGGTGATTCTACTAAACATTTGAGTAAGAAATGAAATTGATTCTCTATAGTTCTTAAAGCTCAACATTCAGAAAACTAAGATCATGGCATTGGTCCCATCACTTCATGGGAAATGCATGGGGAAACAGAGTAAACAGTGTCAGACTTTATTTCTTTGGGCTCCAAAATCACTGTGGATGGTGATTGCAGCCATGAAATTAAAAGATGCTTACTCCTTGGAAGGAAAGTTATGACCAACCTAGATAGCATTTTCAAAAGCAGAGACATTACTTTGCCAACAAAGGTCTGTCTAGTCAAGGCTATGGTTTTTCCAGTGGTCATGTATGGACATGAGATTTGGACTGTGAAGAAGGCTGAGCACCGAAGAACTGATGCTTTTGAACTGGGGTGTTGGAGAAGACTCTTAAGAGTCCCTTGGACTGCAAGGAGATCCAACCAGTCCATTCTGAAGGAGATCAACCCTGGGTGTTCTTTGGAGGGACTGCTGTTGAAGCTGAGACTCTAATACTTTGTCACCTGATGCAAAGAGTTGACTCATTGGAAAAGACTCATGCTGGGAGGGAAGGGGACGACAGAGGATGAGATGGCTGGATGGCATCACCGACACAATGGACATGAGTTTGAGTGAACTCCGGGAGTTGATGATGACAGGGAGGCCTGGCGTGCTGCAATTCATGCAGTCACGGAGAGTCAGACACAACTGAGCGACTGAACTGAACTGAACTGATAGTCAGTCTCTAGTAGAGAGAAGTAGACGGGTTACTTTCTAATTCATGAAGCTCACATTACCAAAATACCAAAACCAGGTCAAGATATTACAATAAAAATGAAAAGGCCAATCTCTCATGAATGCANAGACACAACTGAGCGACTGAACTGAATTGAACTGATAGTCTCTAGTAGAGAGAAGTAGACGGATTACTTTCTAATTCATGAAGCTCACATTACCAAAATACCAAAACCAGGTCAAGATATTACAATAAAAATGAAAAGGCCAATCTCTCATGAATGCAGTTGTGAAAATCCTCAACAAAATATTAACAAAGTAAATCAAACACTGTATAAAAGGATGTAACAGCATGACCAAGTGGGCTTATTTCAGGTATGCAAAGCTGGTTCAAAAATTAGTCAATGTAATCAATCACATTAGCAGACTAAAGAGGAAAAATCCTAAACATATCAATAGACATAGAAAAGCATTTGACAAAATTTGACAGCCATTCATTATAAAATCTTTCCATCAGGGTGGGACAGAGAACTTCCTCAACTTGATAAAGGACATCTGTGAACAACCTATAGCTAGCATCATACTTATTGGTGAGAAATTAGATGCCTTTCCCCTAAATATGAGAACAAGGCAAATATGACCCCTTTTCGCCGTTTCTATTCAACACTATATGAGAAGTCCTAGCTAATACAATATGACTTCAAAAAAAAAAAAAACCCCACTAGGTATGCACATTTGGAAGGAAGATATGAAGCTGTCTTTTCAGACGACATGAGTGTCTTATGAATAAAAATCCAAAGAACAGGGAAAACAAAATCTACTGGAACTAATAAGCAACTATATAAAAGCTGCAGGGCATATAGTTAATATACAGAAGTCAATTCCTTTCTCATATACCAGTAAGTAACAGTTGGAATTTGAAATTAAAATCATAAAATTACATTAGCATCAAAATAACATTAGTATCAAAACAATGAACTACTTAGGTTTACATTTAACAAAACTATACAGGCACTAAATGAAGAAAATTATAAAATCCTAATAAAAGAAATCGAAGAAATTTGAAACAAATGGGAGAAATTTCACATTTATTTGCAGAACGACTCATTATTACGGTGTCAGTTCTTCCCAACTAGATCTAATGTTCAGTTCAGTTCATTTCAGCCACTCAGTCGTGTCTGACTCTTTGAGACCTCATGGACTGCAGCACGCCAGGCCTCCATGTCCATCACCAAGGCCTGGAGTTTACTCAAACTCATGTCCATTGAGTCAGTGATGCCATCCAACCATCTCATTCTCTGTCGTCCCCTTCTCCTCCTGCCCTCAGCCTTTCCCAGCATCAGGGGCTTTTCCAGTGAGTCAGTTCTTCACTTCACGTGGCCAAAGTATTGGAGTTTCAGCTTCAGCATCAGTCCTTCCAATGAATATTCAGGATTGATCTCCTTTAGGATGGACTGGTTGGATCTTTTTGCTGTCCATGGGACTCTCAAGTCCAAGATCTAATACAATCCCAGTCTAACTCTCATTTTGTGGACAGGGCAAATTGATTTTAAAGTTTATATGGAAAAGTAAAATTACCAGGAAAGCCAAAACAGTGCTGAAAGTAAGAGCATTAGCATCAAGACTTATTATAAAGTTAAATTAATCAGGACACCATATTCACTTTCAGTTCAGTTCAGTTCAGTTGCTCAGTCGTGTCTGACCCTTTGTGACCCCATGAATTGCGGCACACCAGGCCTCCCTGTCCATCACCAACTCCCAGAGTTTACTCAAACTCATGTCCATCGAGTCCATGATGCCATCCAGCCATCTCATCCTCTGTCATTCCCTTCTCCTGCCCCCAATCCCTCCCAGCATCACAGTCTTTTCCAATGAGTCAACACTTCGCATGAGGTGGCCAAAGTACCGGAGTTTCAGCTTCAGCATCATTCCTTCCAAGGAAATCCCAGGGATGATCTTCAGAATGGACTGGTTGGATCTCCTTGCAGTCCAAGGGACTCACAAGAGTCTTCTCCAACACCACAGTTCAAAAGCAACAATTGTTCAGCACTCAGCTTTCTTCACAGTCCAACTCTCACATCCATACATGACCAGTGGAAAAACCATAGCCTTGACTAGACGGACCTTTGTTGGCAAAGTAGCGTCTCTGCTTTTGAATATGCTATCTAGGTTGGTCATAACTTTCCTTCCAAGGAGTAAGCGTCTTTTAATTTCATGGCTGCAATCACCATCTGCAGTGATTTTGGAGCCCAAAAAGGTATGACCTAAATCAAATCCCTCATGATTATACAGTGGAAGTGAGGAATAGATTTAAGGGACTAGATCTGATAAACAGAGGGCCTCTGATGAACTATGGATGGAGGATCATGACATCGTACAGGAGACAGGGATCAAGACCATTTCCATGGAAAAGAAATGCAAAAGAACAAAATGGCTGTCTGGGGAGGCCTTACAAATAGCTGTGAAAAGAAGAGAGGCGAAAAGCAAAGGAGAAAAGGAAAGATATAAGCATCTGAATGCAGAGTTCCAAAGGATAGCAAGGAGAGATAAGAAAGCCTTCCTCAGCGATCAATGCAAAGAAATAGAGGGAAACAACAGAATGGGAAAGACTAGAGACCTCTTCAAGAAAATTAGAGATACCAAGGGAACACATTCACTTTCGTGTTCACTAAAGACTAGACTTCCCTGGTGGCTCAGACGGTAAAGTGTCTTCCTACAATGCGGGAGACCCGGGTTTGATCCCTGGGTCAGGAAGATCCCCTGGAGAAGGAAATGGCAACCCACTCCCGTACTCTTGCTTAGAAAATNGGTAGACTGCAGTCCATGGGGTCGCTAAGAGTCGGACATGACTGAGCGACTTCACTTTCACTTTTCTCTTTCCTGCATTGGAGAAGGAAATGGCAACGCACTCCAGTGTTCTTGCCTGGAGAATCCCAGGGAGGGGGGAGCCTGGTGGGCTGCCGTCTATGGGGTCGCACAGAGTCGGACACGACTGAAGTGACTTAGCAGCAGCAGCAACAGAATAGAGAGCCAGAAGCAAACTCACACAAGTACAGTCAACCAATCTTTGACAAAGGAGCACAAGGTCTTCAATGGAGGAAAGGATAGTCTTTTCAACAGATGATGCTAAAATAATTGGACATTTGTGAACCAAAAAAAGTTGAATCTAGATACAGAATTACACTTCACAAAAAGTGACTCAGAATCCATTACACACCTGTATGTAAGCACAAGACTATAAGACTTCCAGAAAACAACACAGAAGAGAATTTATATGACCTTGAATTTGGCAAAGGGTTTTGACATACAATATCAAAAGCCCTTTTCTGGAAAAAAAGGCAATCTATACTTTATTAAACTAAAAACTTCTGATCAAAGACCTTAATAGAATAAAAACACAAGCCATATAATGGATGAAAATATTTGCAAAACATATGTATGATAAAGAACTTGCCTGCAAAAATACACAGCAAACTCTTAAAATTCAATAATAAAAAGCAAAAAACTAGACAATCCAACTGAAAAAGGGGAAAAAGTATAGAACACTTCAACAAAGAAGATGGATGAATGACAAGTATGCACGGAAAGGACGGTCAACAGCATATACCAACTTTAAATTAAAATAATATTGAGGTATTACACACGTATTAGAATTACGAAATCCCCAAACCCTGACAGCGCTGGCCTAAAGCAGAGCGACAGGGCTGTCAGCTTTGCAGTGGGCATGCACGGTGGCCCTGCAGCTCTGGAGGCCACTGGACAGCTTCTCAGAAATTTCTACTTAGTTTTACTATCTAGCAATTGTGCTTCTAGACATTTATCCAGTGGAGCTGAATTCTTAATGTCCACACAAAAGCCTACCCAGGAATGTTTACCGCATGTTCGTTCATAACTGTCAGAAAACTGCTGCTGCTGCTGCTGCGTCGCTTCAGTCGTGTCCGACTCTGTGCGATCCCATGGACGGCAGCCCACCAGGCTCCCCCATCCCTGGGATTCTCCAGGCAAGAACACTGGAGCGGGTTGCCATTTCCTTCTCCACTGCATGAAAGTGAAAAGTGAAAGTGAAGTCGCTCAGTCGTGTCCGATTCTTCCCAACCCCATGGACTGCAGCCCACCAGGCTCCTCCATCAAAAAACTGGAAGCAACCAAAAAGTCCTTCAGTAGTGGACTGGATTTAGAGTCAGTAGTGTCTCTATATGATGGAATATTATCCAACAATAAAAAGAATTGAACTATAAAGCCATGGAAACAGATGGAGGAACTTTAAATGCATCGTACTTTCTCAGCAGCATTGACATGTATACACAACCACGTGTGAAACAGCCAGCGGGGAGCTGCCGTGGCACAGGACGCTCAGCCCAGGGCCTGTGATGACCTAGAGGGCAGGCTGGGGCGGTGGTGGGAGAGGGTCAACAGCGTGGGGAGATATGCACACACATAGCTGATTCATGATGCTGTACAGCAGAAACTTTCATGTTGCAAAGCAATTAGATTCCAATCAAAAAGTAAAAAATGCATATTACACACGAAAAGTCATCTGAAAAGCCTAAACACTCTTCAGCTCCAACTATATGAGCATTATGGAGAAAGCAAAGGTACGGAGAATGTAAAAGATGAATGGTTTCCATTCCACACCCATAGGGGAAGAAACGAGGGATGAACAGGTGTTAATAGAGGATTTTTAGGGCAGAAACACCTTACTATGTAGGGTGTTTTAATGGAGGATAAATGACATTATACATTTATTAAAACCCAAGATCTGTACAGCATAAAGAATGAAACAATTTAAATTATGGACGTTAGTAAGTCACAACATACCAATATTGGCTAATTAAGAAAATATCTAATCCAAATTTGATCAAAATGCTAAATCCAACTACCAACATTCAGGATATATAGAAGCCCAGAACAAGTTGTTCAAATACATAAAAACATCCTGTGTTTCTTCAGCGACAACACAAAACAGCCATAAATAAAGGAGGGATAAAGAAGTAGAGATATAGAAGAAAATTATTAAAAGAAATGTAAAAAAAAATCAGCTGTCACATANTTCAAATACATAAAAACATCCTGTGTTTCTTCAGCGACAACACAAAACAGCCATAAATAAAGGAGGGATAAAGAAGTAGAGATATAGAAGAAAATTATTAAAAGAAATGTAAAAAAAAATCAGCTGTCACATATGGACTTACTCGGGTTCTGATTCAAATAAATGAAAATAATCCATTTATAGCATTTATGAGATAATGGGAAGTTACCATGCTTACTGGATATTTGACAATTTTTTAAAGTGTGCAATTTCTAGATAGGATGTTGGTGTTTTCATTAATTTATAATTTCATTTATTAATAAGTGAATTATTCAAGACATACTGAAATGAAGAGATGAAATAATAGGAAGTTTGAGGTTTACTTCAAAAGTTTACAGGCTGGAGAAAGTAGATACACCATAGGCAATGGGATGTAGAACAAGAGTGGATAATTACTGAAGCTGTGTAGTAAGTTTAAGCGATTTTGTTGTATTATTCTATTTTCAAACACATTTCAAACTCTCAACAATAAAAGATTTTAAAAAATCCAAATAGTATTTGCATTTCTCTAGACTTTTTATGACTATTTGCTCATCAAGATTACTCTATGTGCTACTGAAACAATATCATGAATTATCTTAAAATCTTTAATTAGTGTGGAATTAGTATACGAAACTGGAGATCTGCTTATAGGTAAAATTCCCTCTTAACTATGTCCCTCCATCCCTTCCAGATTGAGAGTAGTCTATGGACGAAGAAGATGTAAACAAAGGTTGAGACAGGACTAGCTTAGCCTTGGCTGAGGGTCAAAGGGAAGAGCTGTCATAACCCATCAGCCCTCCTGAAATTTCTTTCTGAAGACAGGGTAGCCTTGAGTCTAAATCTGAAATAGACAGGATTGATTTTCTTCTTACATTAAGTAAACCTAACCCTCATTTGCTGAGAAGGCAATGGCAACCCATTCCAGTACTCTTGCCTGGAAAATCCCATGGATGGAGGAACATGGTAGGCTGCAGTCCATGGGGTCGCGAGGAGCCAGATGTGACTGAGCGACTTCACTTTCATGCATTGGAGAAGGAAATGGCAACACCCTCCAGTGTTCTTGCCTGGAGAATCCCAGGATGGGGGAGCCTGGTGGGCTGCCGTCTATGGGGTCGCACAGAGTCGGACACGACTGAAGTGACTTAGCAGCAGCAGCAGCAACCCTTATTTGATCCAAGAGGGGAGAGACAGATACACCTTGCAAATATTACAGATTTAAAGTTTTTAGTAGCTGAGTTTGTTGCTTTGTTAGGATTAGGGTTCTCTATATTGAAGTTAAAAACCTACAATGCTTCTTGCTTTTCTCATTTTTCACTAATATTATAATAATTTTAAAGACATTTGATTTTTTTCTATACTCTCCAAGTTCTATGAATAATATTCTTTATGTGATTTTTGTGAATAGAGAAATGTTAAAAGGTATCAAAAGTTAGGTTCTGTTATCTCCTAGCTTGAACTGAAGAGTCTGCTATGAATAGGAACTGTCTGAATCCCCAGTTTCTCCCCTCCCGGTGTAGCAGGAGCATACATCCAGCTGCAGGATAACACTGGCAAGCACAGCGATGGTTTTCACTGGGAACCCCAAACACTGAATGCCTCGTTTTTCTTTTCTTTTTCAAGAAATCCCCTATCCTAGGAGATGTGTGATGCCATCTGTGCCAGAATGCTTTGCATAATAATGGTCCCCTTCAGTTTTCCAGGCTCACACAGAAGAATCACTCAGGAAACTAGCAGTAACATCAACAAAAAAGAAAATTGCCCATTTTTCACCGAAACCGCTCTTATTNAAGTTAGGTTCTGTTATCTCCTAGCTTGAACTGAAGAGTCTGCTATGAATAGGAACTGTCTGAATCCCCAGTTCCTCCCCTCCCGGTGTAGCAGGAGCATACATCCAGCTGCAGGATAACACTGGCAAGCACAGCGATGGTTTTCACTGGGAACCCCAAACACTGAATGCCTCGTTTTTCTTTTCTTTTTCAAGAAATCCCCTATCCTAGGAGATGTGTGATGCCATCTGTGCCAGAATGCTTTGCATAATAATGGTCCCCTTCAGTTTTCCAGGCTCACACAGAAGAATCACTCAGGAAACTAGCAGTAACATCAACAAAAAAGAAAATTGCCCATTTTTCACTGAAACCGCTCTTATTCTTCTAAATTTTTTTTTAGCAGTTTTCTTTTTAAATGTAAATACTTGTAAGAGTTCAGAAAAAGATATCCAGTTATTAACATTTCAGGTATAATTATTACTCTCCACCTTTTCCACGGAGCAGTTTTCTTTAAAAGAAGAGTTATTACTTCCCTACTTATGTGGGTCCTCAGACATCTTCAAATAAATATCTGTAGGTGGGACTCTCTGATTATAAAGGCAGAGTGAAATTAATGTTATTAATGTACCAAGGTGTGAAGTATGAACTTCAGCTGGGTTTCCATAAAGAACTCTGTTGATTACATGTTTGAAGCTACAGAGATCTGCCTCAAATGTTGCTACTGAAGCCTTTTACGAGCTCTCATGTTAATCAGCGAGGAGAGCCTGCAGCTTTTCCATGTAACGTGGAGTCCGTGCTGACGAGCAGGTTATCAGCGCTAAGGATAACTGCTGTGTTTTAGCAGCGGCATCAGAAGACACTCTCCACGTTTGCCTTCTTCAGAACTGAGTACTTAAGAAGTTACCAGAATGTTGCCAGAAGCCTTGCCTATAAGCTGCTGCCTTTGAGAATTTTTGCAAGCATTTACAAGAGTAACCAGAAGGCATTCCATCCCTTATGAATCTCTTAGCTCATGGGAAGGACAGGATTGTAAGGCGTCCTCCTAGGGCCTCTCAGACACGTCTAAGAGTCTAGTCATCTTCTGCAGATCTGTGTATCTCTTAAGAACACTCCTCCGATTTTAAAGCATTATGAAAAAGGGTGCTGATGTCAAGCTGCGCTTGATCCTGACAAGTGAGGTTCTGCATTAAAACTTAATAGAGACTTCCTGATCCTCCAGTTCATAAATCCTTGCTAAATTTAGAAATCCTGACTTTGTGAGACATCTTCAACCCATAGACATGGTCCCACTTCTGAGTAGTTTCTCGATTCATTTACTCAGTTAGGTCATGGGGCAGGCAGTATTACTTACTGAACATCTACTTTGTGCTTTGAGCACTGATTTGCATGCTGCTCATGTACAAGAGGATAAAAGACTCCTGAAAGAACTCACAGTCTGTGGAGGATACACAGAAGCTTTGATCAAGTACCTCTGGCAGCAGGGAAAGAACAAAGAGAGTCCCTGGGCAGCGAGGCAGGCTTCCCAGAGAGACTAACCTTCGGCCTTCAAGAATGAGGATTCTATGAAAAGGATTGTTGGTACCTTTTACACTGTGTTCTTTATCCTGGTGACCAAACCTCTCCTTGTCGCCTGCAAAAAAAAATAAATGAAAATTATGATTATACACTGGTAACAATGCTTTGATCTTGGGTGTCAAGAAATCCTATCTCCAAATAGTCCCTGTTAAAATGTGAAGGAGGTTAGCTCATTGACTCATTTATAGGACTTGTAATAACTCTTATATCAGGCAGCTGATATGAGGTTCAACTGAGAAGACATTTGGGAAATCCCATTCTTTTGTAAATTGTAAAGTACAGAGCAAGTGTGAAGTATTCATGACATTGTCACTCTTGTCATAGTAAAACCATTCTTACTGTATTAAGGATTATTTTATCAGTTTTCTGGACTCTGGCAATATAACTAGAAGAAAATTTTAAAAAATACTTCCAAAAACTTAACAGAGACAACCTTGTCTTAAATAAAAGTCAATTTATGCTACCAGAGAGACAAAAACCAAACAGGCTGGATTCTCTGATCTAGTTTAGAAATTACAGTGCCTTCTACCTGGGTTGTCCTGCGCTGGAATTTCGAGGCCCAGCCACTCTCATGATTCAGCACGAGGCTTTACCCTTATTCTCTGCCTTCTCCACCCATGTCAGCTGCCAAGAGCTCTCCTACACCCAGACTTAGGGTGCCAGCAAATTAGAGGACTAAAACTATTTTTGAAGGATGACATTTGAGATTTCACTTAGAACCACTGAAGAGCTTACGTGTTGAGAAGACCTCCGTTGCATCATCTCTGTCTTAATTTATGGACCAAGATCGTCTTGATTTTTAAAGAATTGACAGAAGTACCACAAATTTAAAAAAAAAAACAAAACGTGATTTTTTTGTTAAACAAACACAAATGTTTCTGTGTTTAAGGCTCCCAGAAAGGTCTTCAATGGCCCACCTGGGGGTTTCAAAGCACATTCGGTATCCCGTGGCCCTAAGCACATTTAACTTTCCACATTTAAAAAGGACCCAGTCCACAGCCCTCCTATCTTTCCCATACCACGCACAGGAACACAGATGTGAGGTTCACCAGGCGTACCCAGAGTGTGCAAAAACCCTCTCTTTACCTTCCTCCTGGTCCAAGTAGCTCCCAGTGAGGGAGGGTGCAGTTAGATGGCGCATCAGCCTGCAGAGCCTCATATCCAACTAAATAAAGGGCCCCAGTGTGCTCTATTCCATGACCCTCTTACCCTTCTCCATCAGAGGGCAGACAGACTGAAAACCACAATCACAGAAAACTAGCCAGTCNTCCTCCTGGTCCAAGCAGCTCCCAGTGAGGGAGGGTGCAGTTAGATGGCACATCAGCCTGCAGAGCCTCATATCCAACTAAATAAAGGGCCCCAGTGTGCTCTATTCCATGACCCTCTTACCCTTCTCCATCAGAGGGCAGACAGACTGAAAACCACAATCACAGAAAACTAGCCAGTCTCATCATATGGACCACAGCTTTGTCTAACTCAATGAAACTATGAGCCATGCTGTGTAGGGCCACCCAAGATGGGCGGGTCATGGTGGAGAGTTCTGACAAAACGTGGTCCACTGGAGAAGGGAATGGCAAACCACTCCATATTGCTGCTTTGAGAACCTCATGTCAATATTAAAAAGACAAAAAGATAAGACACTGAAAGATGAACTCCCTAGGTTGGTATGTGCCAATATGCTACTGGAGGTCAGTGGAGAAATAACTCCAGGAAGAATGAAGGGATGGAGCCAAAGCAAAAACAACACCCATCTGTGGATGTGACTGGTGATGGAAGTAAAGCCCAACGCTGTAAAGAGCAATGTTGCATACGAACCTGGAATGTCAGGTCCATGAATCAAGGCAAATTGGAAGTGGTCAAACAGGAGGTGGCAAGAGTGCACATTGACATTTTAGGAATCAGTCAANAGCCAAAGCAAAAACAACACCCATCTGTGGATGTGACTGGTGATGGAAGTAAAGCCCAACGCTGTAAAGAGCAATGTTGCATACGAACCTGGAATGTCAGGTCCATGAATCAAGGCAAATTGGAAGTGGTCAAACAGGAGGTGGCAAGAGTGCACATTGACATTTTAGGAATCAGTCAACTAAAAGGGACCAGGATGGGTGAATTTAGCTCAGATGACCATTGTATCTACTACTGTGGGCAAGAATCCCTTAGAAGAAATGGAGTAGCCATCAGAGTAAACAAGAGTCCAAAATGCAGTACTTGGATTCAGTCTCAAAAACAACAGAATGATCTCTGTTCATCACCAGGGAAACCATTCAGTATCACAGTAATATAAGTCTATGCCCAGACCAATAATGCTGAAGAACCTGAAGTTGAACAGTTCTATGAAGACGTACAAGACCAGATAGAACTAACACCCACAAAAGGTGTCCTTTTCATTATAAGGGACTGGAATGCAAAAGTAGGAAGTCAAGAAATACCTGCAGTAACATGCAAATTTGGCCTTGGAGTACAGAATGAAGCAGGAGAAAGGATACTAGAGTTCTGTCAAGAGAACGCACTGGTCATAGCAAATATGCTCTTCCAACAACACAAGGGAAGACTCTACACCTGGATGTCACCAGATGGTCAATATTGAAATCAGATTGATTATATTCTTTCCTGGAATCAAGATTGCCAAAAGAAATATCAATAACCTCATATATGCAGATGACACCACCATTATCTCAGAAAGTGAAGAACTAAAGAGCCTCTTGATGAAAGTGAAAGAGGAGAGTGAAAAAGTTGGCTTAAAGCTCAATATTCAGAAAACTAAGATCATGGCATCTGGTCCCATCACTTCATGGAAAATAGATGGGAAAACAGTGGAAACAACGGCTATTTTTAGAGGGCTCCAAAATCACTGCATGTGGTGACTGCAGCCATAAAATTAAAAGATGCTTACTCCTTGGAAGAAAAGTTATCACCACCTTAGACAGCATATTCAAAAGAGAGACATTACTTTGTCAACAAAGGTCCATCTAGTCAAGGCTACGGTTTTTCCAGTAGTCACATATGGATGTGAGATTTGGACTATAAAGAAAGCTGAGTGCTGAAGAATTAATGCTTTTGAACTGTGGTGTTGGAGAAGACTCTTGAGAGTCCCTTGGACTGCAGGGATATCCAATCAGTCCATCCTAAAGGAAATCAGTCCTGAATATTCATTGAGAGGACTGATGCTGAAGCTGAAGCTCCAATTCTTTGGCCACCTGATGCGAGGAGCTGAGTCACTGGAAAAGACCCTGATGCTGGGAAAGATGGAAGGCGGGAGGAGAAGCGGACGACAGGATGAGATGCTTGGATGGCGTCACGGACTCAACAGACATGAGTCTGGGGGAGCTCCGGGAGTTGGTGATGGGCAGGGAGGCCTGCCGTGTTGCAGCCCATGGGGTCGCGAAGAGTCGGCCAGGACTGGGGGACTGAACTGAACGAAGCGCAGGTGAGAAGGCTCCTCCCGCCTTCACTCGCGCCTGAGCAGAGCGCGCGCAGAGGGATGTGTCCAGAGCCACCCTTAGGAGACATGCCGGTGGGGTTTCAAGCTGGGCCGGCGATGTGAAAAGCACACGCACGCAAATCGAGCAGGATGTTCAAGTCTTTGGCTTCTGTCCCTTACGTTTCTAAACTCCTCGCGAGGTTTCTTACCCGCCCCCGTTCCCCGCGCGTCTCTTACTCTTGCACCAGCTCGCTGCGCCTCCCCTTCGCTGGCACCATTCTCCCCCTCGGGGGGCCGCCTGCCTTTCCCGGCGCCAGCACCACGTGGAGTCACTTCACGATAACGTCTGTCCCGGCGGCCTGGGGTGAAGGCGCTGGTGTGGAGCCGGCCTTTCACTCCCGAGAGTGTGCAGAAGGGCCCGGCCTTGAGAGAGAAAACCAAACCTCAGGAGCTAGAGAAAATCTCGGGGGCTGACCGGCTTGCAGCTCAGGGCAGCGGGCAGCGTGGCCGCCCATGCGGCCTTGCAGCCTTCAGGCCACGGCGTTTCCCCTTGAGTCACGCTGTTTCCACGAGGATGGTGTTAGAGGCGTGGTCGGGCCTCATGCGGAGCTTCAGCGAAGACGGAGGCCCCGCCCCGGATGCCAGGCCTGGCCCCGCCTCTTGACAGATGCCAGGGCCTGCGGGCACGGCCCGCGCTGACCCCGCCAGGGCCTGCAGGCACGGCCCGCGCTGAGCCCGGCCCGGTGGGCCCGGAGCTCTCCCCCGTCATAACCGCCGCCCGGGCCCGCTCCCCAGCGCGGCTGCAGCGGAACGGCCGTCAGGGCGGCGCCCGGTCGCCCACCCCAGCTTCGGGCGGACACCAAGCCTTCTCCTCTGCCGCTTCCCCTCCGCCCTCCTTCGGAAGGGAAGATTCACACTTTTCCTTAGGGGTGAAGGGGTTTAAGTCCCCACAGGCCATTCTTTGAGCTGTGAAACAAAACACTAAGAAGATTCTGTAAGCCCCAACACCTTTAACACGTGTTGTAGTGGAAGAAAGAGAATGGTGTGCCCCTAGCAAGACGCTTAGCCACTTTCCACCTGAAGCTCTCACATTTCCATTTGAATCCCTTTTCTCTACACAGCCTCCAGTAACACTCTTGATTAGGGGTCAATATTTCTTTTTAAAATAAAAAGTAGTGCAAACCTTCCGACGTTCCAGGTTAACGGGCAGGTCACAGAAACACCAGTTAAAGGCGGTTGTGCTTTTCATACTGATGTGATCCTTATAAAACCCAGTTCAGGGTAGAAGTAACGACTCTTTTCTCATGCTGTAGGACAGAGGCTGACCCCAGGCTGGGTCGAGGAAATCACTTGGGGGCAGGAACGCACAGTTGACTGTGTGGTGAGCAACGTGGGCTTGACTTCGGCGCTCTGATGCGGGTCTCGGGGGACAGGGCACTGCCTCCTGGGTTTCTCGGAACTCGCCGGGGCATGAGCAGAACCCCCTGGAACACCCACCCCGCCGGCCCCTCTGACGGCCCCACGCAGGGGTCTGCAAGTGAGCAGTCTGAAGGCAGCCAACTGAAAGCCTTTCTGTAGACTGCTTTTAGTCTAGTATCTCCCTCGCGGCGGTGCTGGGCCTTTGTTGCTGTGCTCGGGCTTTCTCTAGCTGCCGTGAGCAGGGGCTGCTGCTTAGTTTCCGGATGCCGGCTTCCTGTCCCGGTGGCCTCCCTTGTTATGGAGCCTGAGCTCTGGGCCTGGACTCCCGCAGCTGCAGCAGGGAGCCTCAGGCGTTGTGGCCCGCGGGCTCAGCTGCCTCGCCGCGTGGGATCTTCTTGGAGCAGGGATGGAACCACTGTCCTTCAAACCAGCAGGTGAACTTCTAACCACTCAGTTCACTCAGTCGTGTCCGACTCTTTGCGACCCCATGGACTGCAGCACGCCAGGCCTCCCTGTCCATCACCAACTCTTGGAGCCTACTCAAACTCATGTCCATTGAGTCAGTGATGCCATCCAACCATCTCATTCTCTGTCTTCCCCTTCTCCTCCCGCCATCAGTCTTTCCCAGCATCAGGGTTTTTTTCCAGTGAGTCAGGTCTTCACATCAGGTGGCCAAAGTATTGGAGCTTCAGCATCAGCCCTTCCAATCGATATTCAGGACTGATTTCCTTTAGGATTGACCACTGGACTGCCAGGAAGGCCCTGGAATGATTTTTTTTTTTTTAACACAGTGTGAAAGCCTGTCTTTGGGAAGCAGGGAAGGTGCAGGAGCCAGCCTGACCACATATGCCTTCCCTCAGAAGTTGATGATATAGCATTTGTTTTGTACAGATTCAAACTTGTGTTTCTGTTTTAAACCCAAGCACGGGGAAATCACACGTCCCCTGAAACAGAGGAAATATTGCAAGAAAAGTACATATCAAATAGGGATTTAACAATTTAAATGGAGGTGGCTGCTATTGCCATAAAGCTGGCCAAATTTTATGTTCTTAAGAATTGCTGGGAGAGCATCCTGTGATGGCGGGAATGTTCTCTGTCGCTGCTCTGGGCTATGGTAGTCTCTGGCCCCTTGTGGCTAGTAAGCAACTTGAAATTAAGGAGCTGAAACCAAATCAAATTTAAGTTTATATAATCACACCCGGCAAGTGGCTATCACACTGGACAGCACAGGTTTAAGTGTAGGGAGAATTTAGCATTTAATGTGATGCACATATTAAGCAAATTCTCTGGGATTTCCCTACTGTTGATTGAATATATTTTGTCTCCCACCAGGGGTTCAGTGAAGTCTGACCATGTTCAGTAGACAACAGGGAGCATCAGATGTGTGCTTTCGCTCCATCTACAGTCCTGCCCCAAGGTGATAAAAGTCAGCCCAATAAATGCTGAGAAATACTGATTCTGACTCACTCGCTCTCATTTCTGACTTGCTCATTACCCTGTGAACATAAGAGAGATTTGCTGGAAGAACTTACCAGCTGAGGGAAGACTTTGCTGTTAATTTCTATTCTGGCCACTATTTTTGAAAGACCAGAAGTATGGAAGAGTTGAAAAGGAATATAAACAAACAATTGCCAAGATAAAATAACTCCCTTTGACTTTTTTTTTTCCACTTACTTTTTTTCTTTGCTTCATTTTTCCTTTTCAAGGCTGATTTTCTTCTTTCTGGCCTGATGACCATATTACTTGGAGAAGGCAATGGCACCCCACTCCAGTACTCTTGCCTGGAAAATCCCATGGATGGAGGAGCCTGGTGGGCTGTAGTCCATGAGGTCGCTAAGAGTTGGGCATGACTGAGCAACCTCACTTTCACTTTTCACTTTCATGCATTGGAGAAGGAAATGGCAACCCACTCCAGTGTTCTTGCCTGGAGAGTCCCAGGGACGGAGGAGCCTGGTGGGCTGCTGTCTGT
>SJYB01003787.1:347275-364258 GCA_006408585.1 Antidorcas marsupialis | reverse complement strand
CCCCCTGCGGTGCCCCCTCCCTCGCAGGCCGCAGCCCTGGCTCGCCCCTTCCTCCTCTGCTCAGCTGACTGCCCTTCTCTCTATGCTGCGGTTTCGCAGACGCCTCCAGGTGTGAAGCCAGGGAGCTTCCTGCTGTTCCATCCCGTTTGTTCCCTTTTTCTGGGGACTGCAGTCCTGCTTGTTGGCCAGCATCTGAGAGCATTCGTTTCAGATCCCTGCGCAGTTTTATTTTGCATTGTTCATGGTGGGCCCGCTAGTCTTTGCCACTGCCTCACGGCCAGAAGTGGACGTCTGTGTCCCTTTAGCGGATTCATCCTTTTATAGTATCATCGTTACGGCATCTAGACTGCGAGACCGTTAACCTCAGAGATTTTTTTCTTTTCTGCTTTTTCTTCTGCACAATCTGAAGTAAGTAGGTGCTCAATAGATGGGTCATGCTCATGACGCTGAAGGGCACAGTTCGCAGTGTGGGGCAGAAATGCCCTCTCTTGATGTTTTTGTTGGGTAGTGTTGAGAAGGAGAGTGCCCTGTGACAGGTTGGTTTGCATCTGTTCACCGCTCTGTAAACAGAGGCCTAAAGTTCATTACAGGAAACTTGGTATGAACTGTTGCTGAATCGTTAGAAAAGGAAATCTCCGGAGAAAATCAGTAAAACTCAAAGTGCTGTGTGTGGACTTCTTTTTCCTGAGACCTGAGATAGTGCCATTGTATTATGTTTGGAATTTCTCTGTATCATTTAAGTTTGCATAATAATTTACAGGTCATACAGGAATTTTGCACAGACTGTCTCGAGTTAATGTTGGAATTTCTCAGCAGCTCTCCTCATTGTATGGGTGAGGAAGTTGAAGCTCAGTGAAGTGTGTTCACACGGAAGGTTCCACAGCTACTGCGTGGCGGATGTGGGGCTGTCATGGGGTCTCCATGTGGAGCTCAGAGGTCTTGCTGCACGCTGTGTGTGGGGGTCACCAAGTTAGCTCTATTTTCTGAGTGTGTGCAGTTTATATTTATTGTATGTGCTCTGATTTTTATGTGGGGTCATGCAACTTAAAATTTAAATTCTCACCCTGGTGGGATTGTGTGGGCCCTAAATGCCTAAAACTGCTCTTACAGGTTTTTGTTAATAGTAAACACTTTATTAAAGGCAAAAAGTATGCTTTGGGGTTATTTCTATCCATTAATTACTTACTTTGCTTTGCCAATACAATAATTGCTACTGCTGCTAAGTCGCTTCAGTCGTGTCCAACTCTGTGCGACCCCATAGACGGCAGCCCACCAGGCTCCCTGTCCCTGGGATTCTCCAGGCAAGAACACTGGAGCGGCTTGCCATTTCCTTCTCCAGTATGATAATTAGGTTCAAACTATTATGTAAAAACTTGAGAACTGGACTTCCCTGGTCTGTTGGCTAAGACTCTGCATTCCCAATACAGGGGGCCTGGGTTGGATCCCTGGTTAGGGAACCAGTTCCTCCATGCTCTGAGACCTGGCACAGCCAAATAGAAATAATAAATAAAAAATTAAAAGAAACCTTAAGAGTTGTTTATTGACACATTCTCACATAAAGAGGCTTATTTTACTGAAGATGTTAGTATTCTAATATTAAGAGTCTACTTAAAATCATGTTAGTAGTTTAAAGCTGATTTAATGGTTATTTCCATTGTTAGTATCTATAAATAAGGATGAGATCATTGTAATGCCCCTGTATATTCTTATTTGGATAACGTATCCTTAGGTGTGTTGACGATTTGGAATGCATGCTTGAATTCTATTGGTTACTCAATCTTAGGATGTTTCAGAAGTACCACCACTTCACTGAGAGGATTTTTTGGCATGAGATGTTAATTCTCCTCCAGCCAGTGGTGTCTGTACTCAGTTTGAGAGAGGCTGGCTCTATCAACACATAGGGTAATGATTTACTTGCTTTATCCTTTTTCTCTGTAGCCTTTAGAAATTCCAGAGAAACAGAGCCCCTTTGTTAGGAAGAAAATACGGTCTTTATATGAAAAGCTTTGAATGCTTTTCTTATCAAAATACAGAAGGCTTTCTCTCTCTCTGGATCCACTGGATCTGCTTATCAGCATAGGTGTCAGCTTTGCCTTCCCCTCCTTCCCTTGGAGTCCCAGGCCCAGTCTGTGGGGCATCGTAACAGCAAGTGAAAGTGACAGGTGTTTACCTGCTTTGCGGAAGTGGTTTATACATGCAGTCTTCAGCTTCCCCTCCGTCCAGTGTCACGCTGGGCTTGGAGTGGAGACCTCATTTCCAGGTCTGCTCACACCAGTAACTAGTCGCATAACCTCGCATAAATCACTTACCCTTTCTTGGCTCAAATTGCTTTCATTGAAGGGAAACTGTAGACTATCCTAAAGCTGCTTGCAGCTTAAACATTCTGTTGTTTTCAGTGTATTTGTGCTTTTTTAGTTCTCCAATTAGATTATCAACTCACAAAAGACAAGGATTTTATCTTACTTTTGATACTTTTCACAACATATAGTACAGTACATTGGATATAGTGATAGAAATTTGTTCATAACTTCAGTTCTCAAACCTCAACTTTTACAAGAAATGGTTTTTCCATAAAAGGATGTCCTGCTTATACTTCTCTTTTTTTCCCATCCATCTGCCTTTTCAGATCATTCAGATCAAAACAAAAATCTTTCTAGGGACCTTCCATGGCCTTATATAATCTGGTTTGAATCCCCTCTTTTTGTAATTTTTTAAAGATTTTTTTTTTTTTTTTGATGTGGACTGTTTTTAAGGTCTTTATTGAATTTGTTACTATATTGCTTCTGGCTCAGATGGTAAAGACTGCCTGTAATGCAGGAGACTCAGGTTGGATCCCTGGGTAGGGAAGATTCCCTGGAGAAGGGACTAGCTACCCACTCCAGTATTTTTGCCTAGAGAGTTCTATGGACAGAGGAGCCTGGCGGGCTCTAGTCCATGGGGTCACAAAGCGTTGGACTCAACTGAGTGGCTCACAGTTTCTCTTGCTTCTGTTTTATGTTTTCTTTTTCTAGCAGTGAGGCATATGGGATCCTAGCACCCCGATCAGGGATCAAGCACACCCCCCCTGCGTTGGACGGCAACGTCCTAACCCCTGGGCCCCTGGGGAAGTCCCCCCTGTTTTGTATTTGTAACCTTCTCGTTTCTTTCCTCTTGCTCCCGCAGCTCTAGCCACACTGGCCTCCTTGCTGTACCAGCTGCTCCTTTGCAACCTTTAAGTTGACCCCGCCGCTAACGCTCTGCTCCCAGAGAAAGCAGTGGCACCCCACTCCAGTACTCTTGCCTGGAGAGTCCCATGGCCGGAGGAGCCTGGTGGGCTGCAGTCCATGGGGTCGCTAAGAGTCAGACATGACCGAGCGACTTTACTTTCACTTTTCACTTTCATGCATTGGAGAAGGAAATGGCAACCCACTCTAGTGTTCTTGCCTGGAGAATCCCAGGGACAGAGGAGCCTTTTGGGCTGCTGTCTCTGGGGTCGCACAGAGTCAGACACGACTGATGCAACTTAGCAGCAGCAGCAACGCTCTTCTCCAGGACACCTGCATGGCTGATTCCTTTTCCTTCAGCTTTTTGCTCCTTCTCAATGAAACTCACTTTGACTAACTAACTTTATGAAAATTGCTCACTCTTTTCTCTGGCATTCGTGGTTAAGTTATGCCCCTAGCCCTAGATCAAACACTAGTTCAAGGCTGTAGTGGCTGCTTTTGCTGATACGAAATGAAATTCCGTAGCACAGAGTTCCCCTGGAGTAATGGAATGACACTGTCAACAGTATCTGCTCACGTCACATGTTCCAGTTTAGAAGCAAAGGTTGGATTCCTTGGAAATTGGTAGGAGCATCTGCAGACTCAGTTACGTTCTTTCTCCTGGGATGAGCTCATTACAGGAACTGGGAGTGAGGTCAGCTTCCTTGAAACCGCATGGTTCCCCGAATAGAAATCAGGGGCCTTTGGAAGAAGGTGTTATGGATTCTGTATATTGCATTTGTCCTGTTATTTCCACATATACATGACAGTTACAAGGAGCTCTTTCAGTCATGAAGTTGGTATTAAATTTGGCATGCTGTTTACCTGATAAATGCCATCTTGGAGGGCGCGTGTGTGTACATATGTACATACAGATATATGTAGGCATATTTTTCCTTGAGCATCTGATATAAAATGAGATGTGATAGCACAGAACTCCTCAGGGCAGCTGGACTGTGAACACTATGACAGCATATTACACATTCTCACTTACAAGCAGAACTCTCAGTTCATTTCAGTCAGTCGCTCAGTCATGTCTGATTCTCTGTGACCCCTTGGACTGCAGCACACCAGGCTTCCCTGTCCATCACTGACTCTCAGAGCTTGCTCGGAGCTTGTCCATTGAGTGGGTGATGCCATCCAACCTTCTTATCTGCTGTCGTCCCCTTCTCCTCCTGCCTTCACTCTTTCCCAGCATCAGGGTCTTTTCTAATGAGTCAGTTCTTTGCATCAGGTGGCCAAAGTATTGGAGTTTCAGCTTCAGCATCAGTCCTTCCAATGAACATTCAGGACTGATTTCTTTTAGGATGAACTGGTTGGATCTCCTTGCAGTCCAAGGGACTCTAAAGAGTCATTCCCAATGCCACAGTTCAAAAGCATCAATTCTTTGGCACTCAGCTTTCTTTATAGTCCAACTCTCACATCCGTATATGACTAGAAAAACCATAACTTTGACTAGACTGACCTTTGTTGGCAAAGTAATGTCTCTGCTTTTAAATATGCTATCTAAGTTGGTCATAGCTTTTCTCCCAAGGAGCAAGTGTCTTAATTTCATGTCTGCAGTCACCATCTGCAGTGATTTTGGAGCCCAGGAAAATAAAGTCTTGGTTTCCCTTGTTTCCCCATCTATTTGCCACGAAGAGATGGGACCAGATGCCGTGATCTTAGTTTTCTGAATGCTGAGTTTTAAGCCAACTTTTTCACTCTCTTTTACTTTCATCAAGAGGCTCTTTAGTTCCTCTTCACTTTCTGCCATAGGTTGGTGGTGTCTGCATATCTGAGGTTATTGATATTTCTCCCAGCAGTCTTGATTCCAGCTTGTACTTCATCCAGCCCGGCATGTTGCATGATGTATTCTGCATATAAGTTAAATAAGCAGAGTGGCAATATACAGCCTTGATGTACTCCTTTCCCAGTTTGGAACCAGTTTGTTGTTCCATGTCCAGTTCTAACTTGCTTCTTGACCTACATACAGATTTCTCAAGAGCTAGGTCAGTGGTCTGGTATTCCCATCTCTTGAAGAATTTTCTAGTTTGTTATGATCCACACAAAGGCTTTGGCATAGTCAATAAAGCAGAAGTAGATGTTTTTCTGAAATACTCTTGCTTTTTCTATGATCCAATGGATGTCGGCAATTTGATCTCTGATTCCTCTGCCTTTTCTAAATCTGGCTTAAACATCTGGAAGTTCATGGTTCACATACTGTTGAAGCCTGGCTTGGAGAATTTTGAGCATTACTTTGCTAGCATGTGAGATGAGTGCAGTTGTGCAGTAGTTTGAACATTCTTTGGTATTTCCTTTTTTGGGGATTGGAATGAAAACTGAAATGAAAATTGGTATGAAAACAGAGCAGCGGTCTGGTTTCTTAGAAATCTGTGGAAGTGTTTTGGAGGCTCAGTTTTCTTCTATTAGACTGAATTCGTATGCTTATTTTCCATCTATTTATCTTTTTGGTTGAAGGGTCTGTTCACATATTTTCTTTATAGTTTAAAAAATTGAGTGTTTTTTTAATTGCTGAGTTTTTAAGGAATACACACGTACATACACACAGACGATAGGACTTCTTTGTTGGATTTGCAAGATTTTTCTCCTAGTCTGTGTCTTGTCTTTTCATTTTCTTAGTTGAATAGTGTCTCCCGTAGAAGAGCTCTCAGTTGTCATAAGCACAGTTTATCAGTTTCCATTTTCAGTTCAGAGTTTGCCTTTTGATTTCTCCTTTGACTCATGTGTTACTTGGAAGTGTAATAGTCAGTTCTAATTACTTGGGGGTTTTCCAACCATCTTTCTGTTCCGTTTTGTAACGTAATGCCAGAGAATACATGTTGAATGTGACTTGAACCCTGTTAGAGCTGTTGAGACTTGCAGTATGACCCAGCATCTGCTCTTTCCTCCTAAGTGTCCTGTATGCATTCGGGTGTTTGTTTTAGGACCCAGTTAAATTATCTGACAACAGCTGGACTGTTGGAGGCTCGCTTTGAAGCTTTATCAGAGGAGGCCTGCAGACTGGTGCTGCTTTCAGAGCGGTGCTCCCCTCTGGGACCGGACCTCACACCCTGCTCATGGTGAGGCGTTTCTTCCCCACTCAGGACGGTGTGGACATCAGCTACTCCTGGCCCTGAGAGTCTTCTGTGTGCTGCCTGTGGCTGGTCCTTCCCCCGGGCGTGGCGTGTGTGTGTGTGTGCGTGCATGTTCACACCTGCTGATCACAGTCCTGGAGGACGGCAGGCATGATGGGGCGCTGGTGGTGGTGAGCCGCCTGCGGTCTCCAGAGCCCATTCCTGGGCACTTTCTGTCCCCCCTACTCTTCTCTGGGGATGCGCACCGCCCCGGCCTCCAGCCTCCCAGGCCCACCTCCTCGTCCCAGGAAGGCCCGTGGGTTCTGCCTGCGTGTGGCCCAGGCCAGAAGCTCTGCGGACAGCGAGCGGCGGCCGTCTCAGGGTCTGCCTTGTCTGCTCCTCCGTTGGGGATCACTGTCCTGTCCCGACCTGTGTCTGAAACGTTTGCTGGGTGGGGGCTGAGTCCAGTCCTCGTTGCATTCTCTTGGTGGAAGCAGATGTCCTGTTGACAGGTTGTGGAAGTGCCGCCATACCCCTGGGTAGAGGAGAAGAGACGTAACTAGACACCGTGAGGTAAGCGGTCTTCATGCTGTTCATACTGTTGATGGGGTTCTCAAGGCAAGAATGCTGAAGTGGCTTGCCATTCCCTGCTCCAGTGGACCATGTTCTGTCAGCTAATGCTAAAGTAGGAAGTCAAGAAACACCTGGAGTAACAGGCAAATTTGGCCTTGGAATGCGGAATGAAGCAGGGCAAAGACTAATAGAGTTTTGCCAAGAAAATGCACTGGTCATAGAAAACACCCCTTGCAACAGCACAAGAGAAGACTCTACACATGGACATCACCAGATGGTCAACACCGAAATCTGATTATATTCTATGCAGCCAAAGATGGAGAAGCTCTGTACAGTCAGTAAAAACAAGACCAGGAGCTGACTGTGGCTCAGATCATGAACTCCTTATTACCAAATTCAGACTGAAATTGAAGAAAGTAGGGAAAACCACTNCCAGTCCATTCTGAAGGAGATCAGCCCTGGGATTTCTTTGGAAGGAAATGATGCTAAAGCTGAAACTCCAGTACTTTGGCCACCTCATGTACAGAATTGACTCATTGGAAAAGACTCTGATGCTGGGAGGGATTGGAGGCAGGAGGAGAAGGGGATGACCGAGGATGAGATGGCTGGATGGCATCACGGACTCGAAGGACATGAGTCTGAGTGAACTCCGAGAGATGGTGATGAGCAGAGGGTTCTGGCGTGCTGCGATTCATGGGGTCGCAAAGAGTTGGACACGACTGAGCGACTGAACTGAACTGACCTGAGGTGGTCTTCAGATGCACGGTTCTGCGGTGATCTGAGACGCTGGTCCTCTTTCTGCCCAAGCAGTGGGTGTGCTTCGGCACCTCCCACTCTGTACTTCTAACTTCGCAGTCTGAATTCTCCTGGTTGAGAGACCATCCCACTGCCGGGCCTGTGTTTGGCTCATTCACCTCTGGCCTGGGGTCAGACTTAGCAGGTGTCGAGGCGGCTTCCTGGGCCACAGGCACCAGAGAGTTGTGTGGTCACCCCCTTTGCGGGTTTAATGTTGCTGCTTTTGGTTTGAAAGGGAAAGATTTACAAGTCCAAAGGAGAGAAACAGCACCTTAAACTCAAAACTCAGCATGGCTTCAAAATATTTTATCATGGAAACTCCTTCTCCAGTTGTGATGATATGAGGTTCTCCTCGTTGTCCTGAACCAGCAGTCCTCAACCTTTCTGGCACCAGGAACTGGTTTTGGGGAAGACAGTTATTCCCCAGAAGGCAGGGTGGTGGTTTCAGGGTGATTCCAGTCCATTACATTTACTGTGCACTTTATTTTTGTTACATCAGCCCTGCCTCAGGTCATTAGGTATTAGATCCTGGAGGCTGGGGATTCCTGTCCTCAGCAGTGGGTACTCATGCTTGCTTACCCATGCTGGGTTAGAGAAAAAGAGGAAACGTAATAAACAGGTATCAGAGGAATTAAGAGCAGTTGAAGGGGAGCGTGCGAAGAGAACTGACATCACTGGGAACCAGGGAGGCCAGGAGGGCCTCCTGGAGTGGGGTGGGTTGGGTCAGGTGCTCCAGGCACATGACCGGCATCACCACGCCCCCACTGACGCTGGCTCAGCACTGCACTGGGGGTTTTGCCACGAAAGTAATGCCTTATTTATTTCCTTAAAGGCTAGATGATTGTAAGCACAGCTCTGCCTAGACTAAAAGGAGATGTGTGAATGATGGAATGAAGCCAAGCCTTTTTTTTTTTTTTAAAGCTGAATACTAAATACTTATTCTGGAGTTTACCAAGTTTTGCATATTTGGAATCTAGAGGTTTTTGACTTTAAATAAATTAGATTCTTGTTATCTTGTGAATGTCTTTCTTGTCTAGCTATGGAAAGGCCTTGAAACTGATCAGGATGATGGGCTGTGCCTTACTGAAATGATTGAGTGGAGTCTCCCATGATCCTTGGCAGTGGACAGAGGCACACGAGTCTCACAGGAGAAGGCACACGTGTGTGTCTTGTTCCCAGGGCCTCCGGAGCGCTGTCGTGCTTCCCCGTGGAGTGTTGCTGGCTGGGTGTCCACTGCTGCTTAAGAGAAAACAGCCGCTCAGTGTCTCTCAGTATGTTTGGAGCTGCCCGTGGTTGCTTGATCGATAAATTGGGTTCCTGGGGTACGTTTTGGATTGTTTTTGTGGGAGAAAGAGACAGAAGTGGGATGTGCGTTTCTGAGTTTCCCAGGGGGCTGCTGTGCATCTGGAGGTCTGAAGGCACTGTCTAGAGGAGGAGGGCTGTGGTGGCCACGGGCCCGCGGCCTGGGCTGTGGGTATAGGAGCGCGCTGCTGACCGCCAGCTGCCGGGCCGGGCATGCTGCCCCGGGGCCCTGTATGCGCAGCAGAAACACAGGAGCGGGGCGCAGGCGGGCTGAGAGTGGCGATGGGACCATGGACAGGGAACGGGGTTTGGGTTCATAGGAAGCCTTTGACCTTGCAATCAAGCAGTCGGGGGATCGTTAAGAGGGCTGGCAGTGATTTTCGATGTGTTGCATAAATGCTGGTATTGAGAAATCTTGTTTGTTAAATAAGTCTCAAAGAGGCATTCAGAAAAATAGAGGCTTGGGTGTGTACCCAGCAGTGAACAAAAAAGAGGAAGCCGTTTTCAGACTGAGGGTAACAGCAGACACAAGGAAGGCAGCGAGAAGCAAAGTGCTGAGCACAGGAGAGCTGAAGCTGGTTGCTAGCCGGTCCACAAAGCAGGCGAGGGTGGGGCGGGGTGTGTGTCCGATGTCTCTCTCACCATCTCAGGGGCATCTCTATGACAGACGGATTTCATCCCTTCAACTAAACGTATAAGAATCAGGCAAACCATTTAATCTCTTTATTAGGTAGTATCTTTGGCTCCTTGTTGGGCTTCCCTGATAACCCCGGTTCAATTCCTGGGTCAGGAAGATCCTCTGGAGAAGGGATAGACTACCTACTCCAGTCTTGGGCTCCCCTCCTGGCTCAGCTGGTAAAGAAACAACCTGCAATGCAGGAGACTTCGGTTTGATCCTTGTTTTGGGAAGACCCCCTGGAGAAGGGAAAGGCTACCCACTCCAGTATTCTGGCCTGGAGAATTCCATGGATGGTATAGTCCGTGGGATCGCAAAGAGTCGGATATGCTGAGCGACTTTCACTTTTTCACTTGGCTCCTTGTAACTTAGTGTCTTTACTCTGTACGTTGGATCGAAGTTCTCATCAGTTGTTGCTGAGCTCTGGCAAGAGGGTTGTTTAAAAGTTATTCCAACCTGTCTTTTCTAAGCATATGTCTTAAAATGAGTGAGAGTCTAGATGCCTACTGAAAATGGAATGTCATATGGCTCACACAAAAGTGAGCAGAAGTCCAGCTGACTCTCTCAGAAAAGGAAATGTGTTCACAAACCCATGAGAAACAGCCTCAGAGTTGGGATTTTTTTTTTTCTTGCAGAGCGGGTGGAGATAATGCTCAGCCTGGATTTTTTTAAATTTCAGTTTTATCTTCCTGCCAAAATCCAGAGTATTTTATAAAACTTCTTATGGAGCTGACTAGCCTTCTGCAGCGGAAGAGTCTTGAAGCAGGTGTGTTATGCAGAGATGGCAATATAGTGCTCGGTCCTGTCTGACTCTTTGTGACCCCGTAGACTGTAGTCCACCAGGCTCCTCTGTCCATGGGATTCTCCAGGCAAGAATACCGGAGGGGGTTGCCATGCCCTCCTCCGGGGGGTCTTCCTGACCCTGGGGTGGAACCCCTACCTCTTGTGTCACCGCATTGCACCTGCTGAGCTGTGTTATGCAGAGGACATAGTAAAACGGAGCCACTCTTCCTCCGGCGTTTGGATGGACGTACTTGATATTGTCATCAAAGGGGAAAAAATCAGAACCCAGACCTGTAGAAACAATTTAATTTGAATTTTGAACTCTGAGCAAGTACAGAAAAGAAAGAATAATTTTCCTTATTATGTCTGCTTTGGGATAAAGAAGAGATTTGTCTATTTGGAATCAACATGGCTTTTGATGCTGTTCAGAAAAGAGCTGTTGTACCTGTTTGATTTTGCCCATCTTATTTCCTGTTAAAGAACTTTCTTTTGCTTATGGAGACCAGTTCATATGTTCATTCATTCATTCAGCAAACATTAATTGATACCTGCTTTGTTCTAAACACAGTCCCAGATACTGGAGATAAGCATTTTTGAATCAAAGTTATGCTAGATGCCAGATTAATCTTTTTGTCTCTTATTTTTTTCTGGTCGTTGTTTCCTCCTAATGAGTTCTAACATGATCCATAACATTTGTTCTCCATATCAGTTATTCCTCTTTTCAAAAATGTCGATTTTTTGTTACTGCTCTATTTTAAAGAATAAAGGCCAATTTTTAATCGCTTTAAAAAAAAATCAATAAAGACCTCAAAGTGTAGAGGCGTAAGTAATCAGTTCAGAAGCAGGTGGTCTGGCTGGAGGATGCTCTTCTGTGATGCTGTGCAGGGATTCGGGTGGTGATGTTTCCTAGGCTGTTCTCATCTGCAGAGTCAAACCTGGGTCACCACTGTGTCCAGGTTCAAGCCCACAGGGTGGGGGGAGAAAGAGTTCAGGCCGGGCGGTTCCTGCGTGGCAAGGCGGGGGGGAGGTTTGCTACATCCCTTTCCCGGGTAATCCTAAGACAGCACGTGGCGACCCCTGGCCGTCAGGAGGCTGGGAGGCGCAGGCTCTGGCTTCACTGCCAGGCGGCGGGGCGGCGTTGAGCCAGCCGTTTGTGCGTGAGTAGAGTCGGCATCTTCCGTAATTTCAGGAGCCCACCCCAGGCCAGGGAGGTTGGGAAGGAAAAAACAGCCCGATATAGCTCCAAACCCATTTTCTCTTCTTCCTGCGGGCCTTCACCCCTCACCTCCAGTGCAGATACTGACACAGGGGATTTCCACACATAAGCTGCCGTGTGTGTCGGAGGGTGTAGTGAGATGCTGGGGAAGGAATGGTGAGGACGACTCCACTCTTCTTCCTGCGCACGAGGGTAACGTGCTGGATAGCGCTGGATATCTTAGTGGGAAAGCACTGAAGTCTGTGAACAGGCTTTATGGAAGTGCCACGGATTAGCTCTAATACACGTGTTTGTGTTCTTACAATAAAAACCTTGGCTCATCACCACCACATCACTGCATTCTTTTGTGGCCTCTGGTGTTTCCTTTCCCATCTTTCTCATCTCCCTCTGTTCTTCATTTATTTACAGAAGAACTTACTTCTAACACTATGCTTTCTTTACTTTTGAAAAACTGGAATATTAATATATTTAATCCTAAACCTCTTCAATATCGAATTTTTAAAGGAACTCTTGAGTGAAATTCTAATTTCGGATTTTCAATTTGATTTTATGTTGGAAGAACTGAGTAGGATATATAGAAATTCTTCTGAAGGAAAATGTTTTGTGAAGCATTCTTCTTGATAAAGTTAAACTACTATATAAAACAACTTTTCTGTTAATTTTGATAGTAGTCTAATACTTATAAATAAATATATCATGTGTTTGACTACATGTATATTATGCATATTGATGAAAATTTGGAAAATGAAAGTGCATGTGTCAGAAAATACAAGTCACTCATAATGCCATATTCTAGAAATTTCCATTCTTAACATTTTCAGGTGTTTCTTTGTGTCCTTAATATGCCCTTGCCCTTGTGTGTCTGCTAAGTTGTTTCAGTCATATCCAACTCTTTGCGACACTATATAGCCCACCAGGCTCTTCTGTCCATGGGCCTCTCCAGGCAGGAATACTGGGGTGGGTTGCCATGCCCTTCTCTAGGGGATCTTCCCAATCTAGGGATCACACCCACGTCTTTGATGTCTGTCGCATTAGCTGACTGGTCATTTACCATTGGCACCACGGAAAGCTGACCTTCAATATATATGATGTTAATTTTTAAGAGTCACGGTCTGTTGGTCATCTGTCTTCCTTTTACCATGGCATAACTCATAAATGAAGAAGAGATTTAATGGTCAACGTGATAGATCCATTCCGTCTTGAGTTTTGTATTTCATATCTTTCTGTGTTATCAAATGTTGTGTTAAATTGTTGTGCATTTTTTTCTGCATAATTTGGAACAAAATACTTAACACTTCTTGCCAGTCACTGCCTATGTGCTTAGCTCCAGAGTGTTCAGTTTAAGTGTATTCCTTTGCCAAGCTTAGCTTTTTATGTGACTTTTAAAAGTGTAAGGACGTATTTCTACAAGCCAGACATCTGTTAAGTATAAGCATAGATTCCCTGCACCCCCCTCCGCCCCCCAGGATAAATGTATTTCTTTTGTTAAGCTTGTTGGTCGTGACGTCTTGAAATTGTCAGGCTAATCAGCACCATAGATTGTTTTTTAATAACGCACATTTTATTTCTCCTAAACTTTGGGAAATCAGTTTATATTGCTGTATGGGGTATGTAGCAGAAATGACTTGTTCCTGAATTCTGAAGGCTGTATGTAGTGGTTGTATGCCTCTCTCATTAAGTCGCTGTCCACTTGCAGTCTTTTGAGCTACTCTGAATATTTTGTGATTTCTTCCACTTTTTAAATTATTAATGTAGTATGCTGTTGACAATTTTGAAACAAGTAAAAAAAGATTATTCTTTTTCATACCAGTAACATAAAAATATTCAATTTTGAGTGTTCCCTTTCAGATTTCAGTGTGAACTTATTACTTAAGGTGGTTGTAATCATATATAATAAAGTTTTTTTCTTAATAATGTTTAATCAGTTCCTACCATGGATGTGATTACAAGATTATGTACATTTAAGAAGCTTCAATCCTCCCCACAGCCATTGTAAATATTCATGAACTCACTCATAGCTTAATATGCTTGAGAGAGTTCTTTTATGGCCATGATATGACCAAATATAAATTTGTCTGAGGTGTTTAATATTTACAGGTTTAAAAACATTTACAAATAGTTTTTATGTGTTTGGCTTGGCTCGTGTTCCATTATACTTCCTATTTCTCAATTTTAATCAAGTACATGCCTTGTGGTTTACTATTTCTCCTTTGTTCAACATCAAAAAAAAAAACCAAACAACTTGTAAAATAAATAAATACTACGACAGGCAAAAAGCTATGTTTTCTTTTTGACTAATGCATTTTGACCAGTTCCTTCAGTGGTAAATGCAGTAGTAAAGATTTTAATAAGGGATAGCTAATATAAAAATTGCAAAAATAATGTACTATAATTTCGTATGTATCCTTTAGTTAGGCAGATTTTGAAGTGCAGGAGATTAGGACGTCATAAATAACGCCTGTGTGTTATTTTACCAGCGTGCACAGAGGCGGGGTGGCAGGTTCCTAGAATACGTCCACTGACCCGTGTGTGAGCTGGCGACCGGGATTGCTCAAGCATGGAGCTCTGAACGTTTTCCTCTCATCTTCATGTCACGCAATGGAAGGTTCTGCCGTAGGGTCCCAGAACATCTTCATCAGGTTCTCCCCGGGAGACCCTAGCGCGCCCGCCGCGCAGTGCCGGCCGGGGCTCTCCCCGCGCGGCCGGTTCGCTGCCCGCGGGCCCCGCGGCCTTTGCTCCGCAGGAGAGCGTGAGGGCGGGAAGACCCTCCCGGGAGGGGAAGGCTGGCGCCGTGACCCCCGCCCGGGAGTGGAAAGCGCCGGGAAGGGGTGAGGCGGCGGCGGCGGGAGGACCGGCCGGCTCCGTGGGCCGCTCCGGGAGGGCGCTCTCGGAGGTGGACTCGGGAGCTCTCCGTAAGTCAGTCGTGTTTCCCAAAACTGCCTTCAATTTCAGATGCTTTCTTAATCACAAAAAGATTTTTGTTTGTTTTTTAAGTTTATTTTTGACTGAAGGATGGCTGCTTCCCAGGGCTGTGCTGGGTCCTGCCAGACCGCTGGAGCCGCTGCCAGCCGCGGTGCGCCCGCTGCCTCTGGAGCCTCCCGTCCGCCGCAGCCCTCTCGGCCGTCCCGCGCCCCGGCCGCCCCCGCGCGTCCGTGTCCGCAGCGGCCCCCACCAGCTTCCGTGCCCCCCGTGGCGTGTGCGCGTGGCCGTGCTGCCCGCCCTGCTCGTCCGACCCTCTCCTCGCCCCTCGGCTCCATTCCTTCCCGGCAACGTCCGCTTAGTGCCGGACCCTCTTCCCCGCGTGGGCTCCTCCCCGCGTGGGCTCCTCGGTGCCGTGGCTTCTCTCCTTGCGGCTCCCGGCTCCAGGGTTGTGGCCCGCGGGCTTAGCTGCTCCGCTGCCTGTGGGATCCTCCCGGATCAGGGATTGAACCCGTGTCTCTCCATCGGTAGGCGGTTCTTAGCCACTAAGTCACCAGGGAAGCCCCTCAACTTGGTATTCTTCAGCGTAGGTGTTAAATGTCCTTGTTTGAAGCTCGAGTCTGTAAGACGGCAACATAAATGCAGGAAACAGTGAAACCGTAATTTTTGTTTTTTTTTTTTTTCCTCGCTCTCTGATTAAGTGCCATTGACAGAGGAGCCTGGTGGACTATAGTCCACAGGGTCTCAAAGAATCAGACCCGACTGAAGCGCCTGCATACACAGGACAGACCGCTGCTCAGTCCTGAATGTTCCCTTGCTGTCCTTGGCCGAGAGCCTGTCCATCCTTTTTCCTTGCCTTGATGTGACCACGTGTCCCTGCAACAGAAAGGAGCAGGCTTGGGCACTTCTCTGTACTGCTGACTCCCTCCCATGTGATCTGTGGCGTTCGGTGCCCACCGGGGCGGATGGTCTGCTCATCACACAGCCGCAGGCGGGAGCTGCCTGCAGACCTGTTGCCCGGTCTTGTCAATGCTGAGAACTTCCTATAATCCAATTACAACTGATAGAAATCAGCTTGTTTCCTAACCTTTGGGTCACTTGCCCTCTCGGCTGGACAGNAAGGAGCAGGCTTGGGCACTTCTCTGTACTGCTGACTCCCTCCCATGTGATCTGTGGCGTTCGGTGCCCACCGGGGCGGATGGTCTGCTCATCACACAGCCGCAGGCGGGAGCTGCCTGCAGACCTGTTGCCCGGTCTTGTCAATGCTGAGAACTTCCTATAATCCAATTACAACTGATAGAAATCAGCTTGTTTCCTAACCTTTGGGTCACTTGCCCTCTCGGCTGGACAGTACGGCCTGCTTGCTTCTCCTCCTCTTCTCTGTCAGGTATCAAATCTCAGATCAGAATTTGGGTCTTGCTGCATCTGGGCCCTTTGCTTGGCTGTGCTGACGTGGTAACTTTTTCCTGAAACTAGCTGGGTGTCGGTATGGGTGGGAGCTGCGTGCCTCGTGCTGTGTGGGACACTCTCTCAAGCCCAGCTGACCAGGGCTCCTGCTTTCCCCAGTTCACATGCCTTCTGTTGTTCAGATTCCGGTTCCCATTGGTAACAGTAGATGCTTCTTCCTGCAGTTACCCATTTGACCCTGAAGAAAATGGGGAAAGAGGGAGGTTCTGACAAAGGCGGGGAGAGAGCGCACTGGCTGGCTAGTGGTGGTGGGTGAAGGAGGCAGGGAGGGGCTGGAAAGGGAAGGTGCAGGGCGCATGGCGAGTGGCGGGGGTGTGTATGTGTAACGTCTGAAATACGCAAGCTAGGGAGCACTGGGTGGCGAATGCTCATGCGGTGTTCTGTTTCCATTAATATGTGGTTGAGACTATACATAGAGATGTTTGGTAGGAATATTAGTCCTTAAAACAGTATGGATGGATGGATGCTGTTTTAAAAGAAGTAACCAGGCTTGGGAAGGTCCCAGGGTTATTTGAGGAGAAGCTGTAGGTAACCTGTCACCAGCCTGAGGCCCGGTCTTCATTCAGCGTCCGCGTCTGTGTCTCGCCCCTTACGGTAGTGATTGCTGGTGATCTGTGGCAGTTCCTGTGTGTGAGCTGTTTATAAGTGACATTTATGTGTGCGCGTATGTGCGTATGTAGTCTTCACTCATCCTGACAGCATCCCACAAAGGCTGAAGTGAAATCGAAAAGGGCTAGTCACTCAGTCACATCCGACTTTTTGCAACCTTAAGGACTGTAGCCCACCAGGCTCCTCTGTCCATGGGATTCTCCAGGCAAGAATACTGGAGTGGGTTGCCATTCCCATCTCCAGGGGATCTTCCCCACCCAGGGATAGAACCCGGGTCTCCTGCATTGCAGGTGGATTCTTTACCAGCTGAGCCACAAGGGAAGCCCCCCCCCGCCCCCGCACCCC
>SJYB01003787.1:335960-347175 GCA_006408585.1 Antidorcas marsupialis | reverse complement strand
CCCCGCACCCCCACCCCAGGTGGTAGACTAGCGATAATTCACTGCACTAAGGCCCAGAGCCTGAAGTGTCTTGAGATTACACGTTGCTCACAGCTGGCACTTCTGCATGAAGCCTGACTTCAGAACTCGACCACCCGGCCTCTTAGGGCGATGCTGTGCTTCTTTACAATTTCATGGAAGGTATAATTATGTGCTGCCTAAAGCCTTGACCTTCAAACAGCAGTCCTCCAACTTAAAAAAAAAAAAATCGTTTTGCTTTCTTAGTGCTTCCTGTAGAGTAACCTAAAGAGGAGTCAGTTGCTCAGTTTTTAAGAGAACCTGGTGTTGAAATATACAAACTTATTTTTGATGGTGGATTTCAGATTCAGTTTTTTCTTTCATTGTGTCTTTTCTTCCTCTTATAGTTTCTCAGTTTTCTAAATGTGTAATTCTGTTCGTTGTTCCAAATGGTACAGTTCTCTTTTCCCCCTGTGAATCTGCTTTGACTCTTTTGCAGTCTGATTTTGTCATTATTTCTGGCAAATGTGATGTGATTGCTCCCGGGCAGTTACCAGAACCAAGGAGCACCCGCCGTTGGTCATCCTCTCAGGGAGTGAGTGTCCTTTGAGATTTCAGTCATCCGTTGTGTTGAATTGTGGGGTTGTCATGTGAAGATACCATTTAAGAGCTCCAGTAAGCTGCTTTTTAGAGTGATGAACTTGCTTCTACTGTGAGATTGTGTTTTCTTTGGATAGCATGCTTATAAAATTCAGACATCTTCAAAATGTTAAATTTCTGTAGAGTGTATATGTATCAGTTATGAGTAAACAACTGGTATCTGACTTGTATTTATTTTTTTGAAACTGTAGTTCTTAAGTCCAAGGAAACTGGTTTGTTCATACTATTCATTTTCATTTTATCTTGAAATGTTACCTTAGAATCACCAAACTGGAGGGATCCTTATGCATTGAGAATGAACTTAGCTAAACAAGAACCATCCTGATGCTAAAAAGCCACCAGAACAAAAATTTCAAAGAGTTAGTTTACTTTAAACATACACTCAATCTTAAAGAACTTTTTCCTTTTCTAATTTAAATCCTCATACTGTAATAAACCCGGTTTGATTCCTGGGTTGGGAAGATCCGCTGGAGACGGGATAGGCTACTCCCTCCAGTATTCTTAGTCTTGTAGCTCAGATAGTAAAGAACCCACCTGCAGTGCGGGAGACCTGGGTTCGATGCCTGGATCGGGAACATCCTTGGAGAAGGGAAAGACGGCCCACTCCAGTGTTCTGGTCTAGAGAATTCAGTGGACTGTATAGTCCGTGGGTTTGCAGAGAGGTGGACATGACTGAGGACTTCACTTTCACCGTAATAAAGGGCTCAGAAGATAACGGTCGCTGAAACATAGTGTTTGGCCCACACAGTGCTTATGAAATGTTCCCTTAGTTTTGTCGTTGTCGTTGTTCAGTCAGTCGTGTCTGACTCTTTGCCACCCCGTGGGCGGCAGCATTTCAGGCTTCTGTGACCTTCACCAACTCCCGGAGCATGCCTAAACTCGTGTCCGTTGAGTTGATGTTGGCATTCTCATCCTCTGTTGTCCCCTTCTCCTCCTGCCTTCAGTCTTTCCGAGCATCAGGGTCTTTTCTAATGAGTTAGCTCTTCGCATCAGGTGGCTAAAGTATGCATTGAGAACGAACTTAGCTTATTGGAACTTCAGCATCAGTCCTTCCAATGAATATTCAGGATTGATTTCCTTTAGGATGGACTGGTTGGATCTCCTTGCAGTCCAAGGGACTCTCAAGAGTCTTCTCCAGCACCACAGTTCAAAAGCATCAATTCTTCAGCACTCAGCCTTCTTTATGGTCCACCTCTCACATCCATACATGACTATAGGAAAAACCATAGCTTTGAGTATATAGATCTTGTTGGCAAAGTAATGTCTCTGCTTTTTAATATGCTATCTATGTTGGTCATAGCTTTTCTTCCAAGGAGCAAACTTCTTTTAATTTCATGACTGCAGTCACCATCTGCAGTGATTTTGGAGCCCCCCAAAACAAAGTCTCTCACTGTTTCCATTGTTTCCCCGTCCATTTGCCATGAAATGATGGGACTGGATGCTATGATCTTAGTTTTTGGAATGTTGAGTTTTAAGCCAGCTTTTTCACTCTTCTCTTTCAGCTTCATCATGAGGTTCTTTAGTTCTTCTTCACTTTCTGCCATAAGGGTGGTGTCATCTGCATATCTGGGTTATTCGTGTTTCTTCCGGTAGTCTTGATTCCAGCTTGTGCTTCATCCATCCCAGCATTTCACATGATGTACTTTGCATATATGGAGAAGGAAATGGCAACCCAATCTAGTATTCTTGCCTGGAGACAGAGGACAGAGGAGCCTGGTGGGCTGCTGTCTATGGGGTCGCACAGAGTTGGACATGACCGAAGCGACTTAGCAGCAGCAGCAACTCTGCATATAAGTTAAATAAGCAGAGTGACAATATAGAGCCTTGATGTACTCCTTTCCCAGTTTGGAACCAGTCCATTGCTCCATGTCCAGTTCTAACTGTTGTTTCTTAACCTGCATACAGGTTTCTCAGGAGGCAAGTAAGGTGGTCTGGTATTCCCATCTCTTGAAGAATTTTCCATAGTTTGTTGTGATCCACACAGTCAAAGGCTTTGGCGTAGTCAATGAAATAGATGTTTTTCTGTAATTTTCTTTGTTTTTCTTTGATCCAACAGATGTTGGCAATTTGATCTCTGGTTCCTCTGCCTTTTCTAAATCCAGCTAACATCTAAATCCAGAGAACATCTGGAAGTTCTCAGTACACATACTATTGAAGCCTGGCTTGGAGAGTTTTGAGCATTACTTTGCTAGTGTGTGAGATGAGTGCAGTTGTGTGGTAGTTTGAGCATTCTTTGGTATTGCCTTTCTTTGGGACTGGAATGAAAACTGAACCTTTTCCAGTCCTGTGGCTACTGCTGAGTTTTCCAGATTTGTTGGCATATCAATCGTTTTACCTAATTTAAAAATCAGATAATTCTTTTCCTTGAAAATTCGGAGGTCTCTGAACAGTTGAGTGTCTGTCAGCTCTGGGCCCACACTCCATGGGGCTGGAGCTGAGGTTTAACTGCCTTCTGGAGAAGGGGCTTGGGAACCTGCCCTCCACCTGTGTCTCTCCCCACAGGCCCCCTTCCCAGTTCCTTGCCCCCATCACCTGTGTATCCCCTGGAGGGATTTGACCTTGAAAACTGTTACTTTTCTGTCTATAAAGAGGGAATTGACTTGTGTAATGAATAAATATTTATACCTGACTTTTTCCTCAGATTTTAAGAAAATTTTAATTTTTTTTTTGTTCCATGCCACATTTAAACATTGGTGCAGGTGGTTGATTCATTGTATTGCTCTTCAGTCAGGGTTAACCAGACTTATGTTAGAGTAGGCTGGATACTTCGCAAAATAATCAAATTCACAAAGTTTGCTCTGAAGGAATTGCTATGATAGGGAAGAATTTTCTATGCATTATATATGTTCATTGAATGGAAAGAATGAGGAATTCAATAATAAGCTGAAAAAGCCCTTTATGCAGTATACAATTAAGGATATAAGACATGATCTCTGCCTTTGGGAGTCTTATTTAAGCGAGGAGACACAAATAAAGTAGTTAAGTCATGGTGTAAAGCAGTATTGTTCAGCAGAACGGGCTCAGATGGTCCGAGTTGCTGGGAAGTGGGCCAGTCTGTGTGGCTGCAGTGTTTTGGGAAGGCCCTGCAGCCTCGGTGCAGAATAAACGAGAAGACAGAGAAGAGGGAGCACAGGGCCCTTTGCTTGGCATCGGGATATCTTCATTTCTGTGAAGGACGGGAGGGGGCCCTGGAATCAGCCGGAAACTTGAACTGGAGTCTGACGGGCACGCACTTGGGTAGGCGGGAAGAGCCGAATTTCGCTGCATCAACTGGTCTCAGCACACGCAGTTATTTCTTGTGTCAAAAAGGAGCATTTTATGTGCAGCACAAAGTATCTACGCGGTTTAAAGAGCTGGGCTTTGTCAGTGTAAGCAGTGGGGAGCCGCTGAACATTTTTCTGTGAATGGAGGCATAATAAGAAAGCTTCAAGAAGCTGCGTTCAGGGGCAGAAGTTTGAGAAGAGCTGGGCGGCAGGAAGAGCCCGGAGACCAGGGTTTAGGGCAGGGTGAGTGCGGGAGCGGAGGCATGGGGCAGGGCCGCGTCTGGAAGCGGGAGCTGACGTGACTCAGGTGTTGACGGAATGTAGGCATGGAGGCCGATTTTGAGAACACTTTGGTGCCTGAGCTCTGTTAGTGAAGAGGAGTAGGATCCCTTTTAGATAAGAGTGTAGGTGTGGGTGTAGTGAAATCTTGGGAAGAATCAGGCACGAGATGCAGAAGTTTGCTTTATCGATGCTTGTGAGCATCTGTGCAACACTTATGTTTTATATATGGCCCTCTACGTTCTACTTTTAGCCCAGGGTCTGAAACAGTATTTGAAAGTTGAAGACCAAAAACTTTTTAAAAAGTTGGGTAAAAAATTTTCTCTACAGAGAGATAGAGGCAGTGATTCGCAGCCCAAACTGCACATGAGGATAACTTGGGGCGTTCCAGAAACTCACAGCAGACACCTCATATGGTCTGGGATGTGGCCAAGAGAGTCTTCTTAGGCAGTATCTAAATGAGCAGAAAGGGTTGAGAACCACTGCACTTACATGAAGGAAATGACTTAATGATGAATGGGAAATAGAATTTCAGTAACTATTTTGAGGTGGTTTTTTTTATAATGATTATATGTGAGGATGATGTGTGGTTTCTTCCTCCATGCCAAAAAGAGAAGATGTGAATTTTCTTATGAGAGATTTGGTTGCGTATTGGGAGGAATTTCCATCCAGCCATCAGGTTTATTGGGCATTTGAGGAGGGAGCCTGGGCGATGAGGAGCCGACTGTGCCTGCGGGCAGAACTCCAGCTGGTGCGCCTGTTCAGTGGAGCAGAAAGGGGCCTGACGCTCAGGGAGAGGAAGGGCGTCTTGAGGCCCCACTCAGCCATGATCTCACGCAGCCCGTGATTGTCTTCATCTGCGATAATGGCCGCATCTTCTGCGCACGTGCATCTGTGATCTCACCTGACAAGTTACTCTTGGAAACTTGGGTTTGCTCCTGCAGCCTTTTTAGAGGCTTAATCCAGCCTGGTTGTCCCCAGACTGGCTCACTGTTCTCTACTTGAAATGTTCAGCAAAGTCTTTAAAATGTATCCCCAGTAATTTGGTAATTGTATGTTCCAAGGAGATGGGTGACAGTTACTCCCGGGCTTGATTATTTGCAAGCAAGTTAGGACTGAGCGCTTCCTGCCCCTTCCGGGAAGGGCTTCCTGTTGTCCTTGTCAGTGTTGTATTTACCCATCGTCAACTGGCCCCAGAGCTTAATGTTATTTGTCCATTATTAGTCCAAGGTAATCCCAGCCACCAACAGGGAAGACTTCAGAACTAAGACAGCTAGAAACAGGATGAATGGCCTGCTCATGGATCTCTCCTTTCATTTCGAGGAAAACCTAAAAGTTTCTCTCCTGTGGTTGAGAACTGAATATAATGTCCAGGTTATGCACACTGTGCTCATCATTACACTTTTCTTAGCAAGTTTCCTAACTTCTCCTGTGGACATTGTGAAGGTGTCGCCCTCAGAGTCCTTAGGCCTCTCTAGTGCGAGGCTACAGGTGGCATCCCATTGGTGTTTGGGCTCGGACGTTGACAGCTCGATGCCCCTCGCTGGGTCCCGTCCAGGCTCTGTGCCCTTGTGAAGGGGCCCTTCTCCTCCAGTCCTCCTGCGGACCCCTCGGAGCCGCCTCTCCGGGGCTGCGAAGTGCTGGTCGCCCTCACCTGCCTGGTGACATGCCTGTGCACGCGATGCCCCTCTGCGTCCTGTCTATGACACTGCTGCCGTTCTTTCTCTGGATCTGGGAGTGCTCCCGCTGGGGTGGTGCTCCCTGTGATGTCCCTTGGCCTCACCCGGGCTGCTCCTGATGCCTGGACCTCTTCTCGTGATGACATCCATCACAGCTTGTGGCATCTTCCCTGTCACCTCCCCGCCAGGACCTCAGTAGCCCCTGACCGTCTGTGCTGAAGGAGTTTTGTGGAGCTGAAGCTTCTGAGTTCTCACCACCCTGCGATCAGGCCACGGGCATCTGGTGTCTGCTGTAATCTGTCGGGAGAATTTCCCTCTGACTCTTAGGCCCTGTACTGTGTTCTGTCTCAGGAGAGTGGGTCATCGTGTAAGTTTTATCTTATCTGTCCCCTTTCCCTTTATTTTACCACAAATCATCCATATGTGTCTGAATCCCAGTCCCAGGGGTTTAATGAAAAAGGTAGGTGTCCATTATTAGTAGTATAATAAGATCTGAATTCTTAGACGATTTATAACGTCCAAGTTCTTTCCCCAAGGGGTTGGTTCACTTCGTGGTTCAGGATTGTTGTAGCTGGCTTTGTTATTTTGTGGTCTTTGAGTTTATGCTGCAAGTTCAGCAGCCAGGTGACCCTGTTAAGCATGCCAGGACTTGCCTCTCCTCCACTCAAACTCCCAAACATGGGCCTTTTCCAGAGGCAGGCCTGGCTTCTTGGGATGGCTGCTAAGACCCTCCTGTTCTGCTTGCTTCCCCTTCTCTTTCCAGCCTCGTCTGGTCTCCTTGTTTTCATTAACACTGTGTTTCAGAGATTTTTTTCCCCCTTATATGAACAAATGCAATGTTTCTCAAGGCTTTAGTCTTTTTCAAGGTGCTATAACATTTTATAGAATAATAATGCTACAACCATTTCCACACTAATGGGCTTATACATAATTTCCGGGACTTGATTAGTCGCAAACAGTGATTCAGTATATATAGTTGTATATATATAGCTGGAGTACATCGTACTTTTCCTTTGGAGAATTAACTTTTTTTCCCCTGATGCTGCTGCAGCCTTTATAAGTTCTGTAGCAAGTGTCCCTATTTGGTAAATATCTCTTCAGACAGTTTTATCTTTGCTTTACCCACATTCCTCTTTATGCAGCTCTCAAAGGACAAACATACTTTTCAGAAGTTTCAAATGTATCATTCTACTATCTTCTGGATTCTGTTGCTGTCTTTGGAAAGTCTGCCATAGGTGTACTTATTATATATTATGCATACTTTTATTACATGTACAATAAATATATATTTAGAGATTTAGTTAGCTCTTTTCCTCTAGGGTGCTTTTAAATATGGGTGGTGCTTTTAAATATGGGTGGTCCTTTTGTACTCTGTAGTTTCATTACAGTGCCCCCAAATATGCCTTTCTTGAGATATTCTTTTGGTTTGCTGTGATTTCTAATACTCAGGATTTACATCATTCACTGCTTTTGGAGAACCCGGTCACTATTTCTTCTAACATTATCTCCATCCTTCCCTTGTTTTATACACCCCCGTCTGTTAGACCTGACTTTTAGAACTTGAAATAGACTTATATATATTATTCTAGTCTCAATTTTTCTTAGCCTTCTTTATATTTCTCATTTTGGGGGATTTCTCTCTACCTCATTTAGTATCATTTTATGTCTGATTCATCTCACTGTTTTTCTCTTCAGTTGTATATGATCTGTTTATTTCATTTATTGAGCTTATAATTTCATATTACATCTTTTTCATTAATGGTGTCCCAAGAGGCTCAATGGTAAAGAATACGCCTGCCAGTGCGGGAGACATAAGAGACACAGGTCCACTCACTGGGTAGCGAAGACCCCCTGGAGGAGGAAATGGCAACCCACTCCAGTATTCTTGTCTAGAAAATCTCATGGACACAGGAGCCTAGCTACAGTCCGTGAGGTGGCAGAGAGTCAGACACGACTGAGCATGCACACACAGACACACACACACATTTTTCAGTCCTTACAAGTTTTGATTGTTTTCAGAATTTGCCTTTTTTTAATGAAAGAATGAATCTAGTTTGCTCATGTTTTGAATTCTCTTATTGAATTGTTTTGAATTCTCTTATTGAATTCTCGTATTCCTTGTTATAAAAAAATCCTTATTTATGTATGTCGTTTCAGATAATTTTAGTATCTTTAGCCATCTAGGGGGCAGTTTTCTAATTTTGTTGTTTGTTTCCAAGGGGTTTCTTGCCAGGTGGCGCTAGTGGTAAAGAACCTGCCTGCCAGTGCAGGAGACATCAGAAACGGGGGTTCCATCCCTGGGTCGGGAAGATCCCCTGGAGGAGGGCATGGCAACCCACTCCGGTATCCTTGCCTGGAGAATCCCATGGACAGAGGAGCCTCGTGGGCTACAGTCTGTGTGGTCACAAAGAGTCGGACACTAGTGACTTAGCACACACACATAGTAAATTCAGATTGCACACCCATCTTAGGCAGGACGTGGGTTGAGTGTTTCTCCTTCTGGAGTGCAGACGTGCTTACCTCTGTGCTGTGTTTCTGAGGTGCGTGAGGATGATAGTTAAGGAGTTACAATTGCATGTACAATAAGGCTCACTGAATTCATGTATTTGAGCCTTAAATTAACATTTCTTTTACACTTAGTTTGATTTTAACTTTAAAGTATTTTGAAAAAAAAACAAACACCTGAGATGCGTGGTTTTATTTGGTTCTTTAATATCTTGTTTTATAGTTGTATTTTGCTGGGGGGCACTCCGCAGAAAGAGTGGAGGCAGTGGAACTTCCCTCAGCAAAGCCGAGGGGGTCCCGAGGAGAGGTGAGCCTGCTGTCCGCCAACCCAGCCCCTCGGCGAGCGAGAGACAATCAGCCGCGACAGGGGTTCCCTCCAAGCAGTTCCACTGTATTGCTGCAAACACCCAGCTTATATAGGCAAGCAGGGGGTGGTTTAGGAGGGACTTTCCATAGCTGCACCAATCACATTAAAGGTCAAGTCATTATGTGCCTTCAGTCGCACCAATCATGTTAAAGGTCAAATCCTCATTTGCATGGAAATCAAGAGAGCCAATCAAAAACTTTGACAAACATAGACCCCGNTTGCTGGGGGGCACTCCACAGAAAGAGTGGAGGCAGTGGAACTTCCCTCAGCAAAGCCGAGGGGGTCCCGAGGAGAGGTGAGCCTGCTGTCTGCCAACCCAGCCCCTCGGCGAGCGAGAGACAGTCAGCCGCGACAGGGGTTCCCTCCAAGCAGTTCCACTTTATCGCTGCAAACACCCAGCTTATATAGGCAAGCAGGGGGTGGTTTAGGAGGGACTTTCCATAGCTGCACCAATCACATTAAAGGTCAAGTCATTATGTGCCTTCAGTCGCACCAATCATGTTAAAGGTCAAATCCTCATTTGCATGGAAATCAAGAGAGCCAATCAAAAACTTTGACAAACATAGACCCCGCCCCTATCACTTCTGCCAGGCAACATCTTAGTTTCCAACCGCTTCCAACTGTCAAACTGGCCCCCACTTTTTTTCCTCCGAGGTTTCCCATTTAGGGCTCCACAGTATTTTTCATTTTAAAATTAATTTTTAAATGTTTTTGTAGTTATGCTTAAAACCTCACACAGGTTTTCAGTGTAGTGAACTCTTGAGTCATTTTAATAGTTATTATGTTTTATTCATTGACTTGGGCTTATTCCCAAATGGCCCAAACTGTGTTATATACAAGAATGCTGGCAGTCTACTGTATTTCAAACTATATTTCAGACAGGAAAAGCTTTTGACTTAGTTTACTCTTGTACTGGAAATTATTTATTGGTGTACTGTGAAAATTATTTTAAATGTTATAAATAAAACAAAACTTTTATGAGGCTCAATTAATTTTACATTTCTGAGTTTCCATGTTAACACTGTTTCTTAAAAATCTGTTTTTAGTTCAAAGAGTTGAAACATAAACATGTGAATATAAAAATCTTCTTTGTGCTTAATCGTGTACTTATCCAAAGGGTGTATGAAGAGCAGCAGTCTTGAGGTGCTCGTCTGAGGGCTAACCTAAAGCCTGGCCTCCTGTCTGCTCTTCTCTTTAAGGGGATTATAATAAAAGCTGTTGCTTTAGGACATGACGGACATCTTGGCTGACTGAAAGGTGTTTCAGATTTCATATGAAAGGTCATCCTTCTGTAAGCAATCTATTAACTTTTTCCCCCTGCATTCTCATAAAAAACTTTTGTGTTGGCTCTTAATGATTGGTATCTGAAAAACGTCAAAACATTGATTCTCAGCTGTAAGTTCCTTGTCATAGATTAATCAGGATTGAACATCTGTGGTACAGCATTTCTTTCCTTTTTTGTTCTGTTGTTGATTTTTAAAAACTCTCCTGAAGGGCCCTCAGGACAGATGGCCCTCACTGTTGATGGTTCGATTACCATGATCACCCACAGCTTCAGAGGAGTGCGAAGAAAAGAAATTGCTTTCTTTGTCAAGGTGTTTCCAATTCAATTCTCACCCATTAGCCCTGTTTGGTTAAGTTTGGAATTACTCTTATCAGGTGATTGATGAGGGTTTTCATTTTATTATAATAAGTCTTGTTTAAAAGGACTAGAAGTAGCAAAATGATATATCTAAGCTGCTATGGATTTTATTTTCTTAAAGTTCTTTGAAGTTCCATCTTCATTACTTTAGCTAGAATTTGCTTATATATGAGCAGAAAGAGCTTTGTTACTTTTGAGTTGTGATGCTAATTTTAGATCATTCTGGGAAGAAACATTCATAAAGGCTTGAATTCTTCATTAAATTGCGTCTGTGGTTTGCATTTCAGAAGCACCAAAATCATTTCATAGTAGTAGCTGTTTAGTTATCCAGATGATTCTTCTGGATGAAGATGATCAGAATGGGATCGTTATTACATTTAGATGTTTCTACACCATTGCTTATGTACATTTTTAAGAGGTTCAGCAAACTGACAAATTTCCAGAATTGTGTGCTTTTTATTTTCAATATGGACATTGTGTATAGCAGTAAGTAGAAGTATGATCTCTGCTATCTTTATAACTGGTTGTGAAATAAGACATCTTGGAATAATTCACTTTCTTCACGTTTTTGTATATGTAAGTCAAACTCAAAGTGAGTAAGTGAAGAATTATTTTAGTTCTAGGATGAAAAGATACTGATTTGAATCTGTTGGTAATTAATAGTCTATTTTAGGTTTCTTCACATACATTTTTCCAAATATTGTTCAGAGAAAGTCTGTAGGATTTAGGTCATTATTTTACAAAAATGTTTAAATATTTAGTGTGCTAAAAATATTTATTTTCCTGTAGATAATAAGGAAAAATTCTAAACTTGTGAATATTC